>CM034303.1:6312639-6604261 GCA_019925795.1 Dendrobium chrysotoxum
TTTTTCTTCCTAGATATTGATATATGACGTTCAAGGCCTTAAGAGAATTTTGACTTGAACGTAAATGCGGTCTTGCGGACATATATATGTTCTCAATCTATATTTCTTATAACTGCTTTAAAGTATATAAATTCATATAAACAATTTTTTCAAATAAAGAAATCTATCACAATAGTTTTTTTAAGATAAGGTGAGCACAAGGTTAGTTATGATTTTTTAGAGTAAAAGGTGGTTACGGATTTGAAACTAAACTAGGAACAAGTGAATTCTTTGATTCCACATCCATTAGGTCTCAAACCAGAGACCAATACTCTTCAAATTAAGGAGTATGCCGCTTGAGCAAAGGCCCTTTGGTTTGTGATAACATTTATATTCAATCAATTTATGAACAATACATCTAGTATTTCTGTCTAATGGCTATGATATTTTTCAAGGTAATTTGAGTTATGTTTGTTTCCTATTTAGCACATGTTTTAGCGCTATCGTTTGTTGAAAAATATTTGTCATTATTTTGCATTAAGAGCTAATGAATTTGAGTATATTTTGTAATATTCCTTGTATTATTGAGGTATCTTCTTCCCTCTTCTCTAGTTTGCCCATAAAGTTTAATTTATACATTCTTTCAACAGTTCTAAAGGTTGGGATCATTTTCAACATGTTTCTACGGTGTTCTATGTGTCCTAGCGAGCATTGCAACAAAACCCATTGTAGCCTCTTTTTTTGGGTTGTGGTTATCAACAGGGAATTATGTGGCAAGAGCAATTTTTATATTTATATTCTAATTCGCAATTGAACAAAGCAAAATGCACAAGTGCGTGTTTGTTCTAATTCAAGATACCGCCATGCATCAGTGATAATTCTAAATAAGGTCACCATGTTGGATACACGCAGTATTTCCAATTTAAATTACATTCAATAGTAGTTGGATCCCCATATTTGATATCTTCCCTGCTGAAAATTTTCAAGATAATTTATCATATCAGGCATCTTAGAGGAAGTTCACCATTTACTATTTTTAATGTATTATTTAACAAATTTTTATGCAAATTTGCACATACTATCCATTTTTTAATTAAGTGCATGATCATAGCTTTGTTTGCATTTGCAGAGTCCTCATGCATAAATGTGTGGGCTCCGAAAATTCGGCCCCGGCCTCTGCCTGACTTTGTGCTTTCTTCGGGGGGAGTTTTAACGAACTAAGTTCCGGGGTAAATTTTGGAAGGCATATGAGATAGTAGATAAGACACTACCCAGAGATTTCACCCTCATTTTGCGAGGACTTTATGATCTGAGTTCTGGTTTCCTATAGGCACAAGCCCCTATAGTTAATTACCCCTCCCAGTAATGAGAGAGAACTTTCGATTAAGGCTAGTCGTCGATCAGATACGTAAGAGATACATGCATCTGGCATATAGTAGCGGCATGGGTTTAGGATGTGGAAAGTTTGAAGATTTGATACTTAAAATAGAAATTTTCACCATCTTGCACTTAAAGCGGATGGTGGGGGAATGGATGATAGACCCGATCAAGATCCCATGGTTCCGTCATCCCGGGCCATCGTGGTCCCTGGTCTACTTAGTCAGAGGAGGTAGTCGACCCAACCTGACAGAAGGATCCTTGTCGGCAGCATGGGTTGCTTCGTCCAAAGGTACCTTGTAGACCTGGGGTGAATGTTTGTCTGAGGGGACAAATTTGAATCCACCTTAGCTAACAGAGGGCTTTGTGCCCTATCGATCATATCCTATTGATTCATATCTCAAGGATTTGATGCCATTGGGGAGCATACGGGCTCTGGCCATAACCATAATATAATGGTGCCGTTTGGCGGCGACCACCTGGTTCAGAGGGCCCGAGTCATAACCGTTTATCCTGCAGTGCCATTTGGCGGCGAAACTGCCGGTTAGAGGACTCGTACCACGTCCTTGCTGGCAGGAGATTGTTTGAGAATGGATCTTAGTGATATTTTCGACTAGGCATTAGCTCTGTGTGAGCTAAAGTAAATTTCTATTTGTCCACCCCGGCAAATTATTGCGGAGGGTGGATGGATTATGCTTTAAGTGGTTGGAAACGGTTGAATTTAAATTTTAAATATTTTTGGATTTTTGGAATGATTTTGAGATTTTTGGATTTTTGTGGGTATTTGAGAAGCATTGGATTTTGTAGGGAAGTTGGGATTTTGGGAGTTTTGTGGAGTTTCAGATTTTGTGAAATTTGGGATAGTATTTTGATTATTTGGAATAGGCCCCTCCGGTTGAGATATGCATTCAACACGGCCATCATCGGGGTGTTTGGGTTATGGATTGAACCTTGTCAACTCTGTTTACCTGCTAAACAGGGGATCAGGTTTTCATAGGCTTTGTGCCTCTATAAGTGAATTCTCTTGATTATAGGCCTTGAAGGCCTAATATGAACGTATAAAACAAATATCTCGGTCGATCTCGCGACCGTATATTTATTTAATGGTTCGAGTCGTGTCGACTCCTATCTACCCGTATAGGAGGATCGGGCTCGAACTAGAATTCACTGATTGACCCGCGCAGCATCCCTAGACGTCACGTGTGTACCAATAACACGCTCGCCGGGGCCCATGCGGGCTTTAAGATTATATTTTCCCCTTTTAGTGTACCTATGTGTATACAAATTAAAGTGCACACATGCGGGGGTATTCTTGGAATATTTGTACACGCCTTCTGTCCGCTTGCATGAAAGTTGCGGATCCGATGGCATGGTGTCGTACGATCTCCACAACTGTTGCTGGTAGGCAGGTAGATGTTTTTTCATTCGTAGATTGGAATTGACTCCAGGATACTGCACTTACTGAAGTCTTTAAGTATCTACCCACAGACGATATGTGGTGCATACATCTGTATTCGTAGGAAAACTTGTATGTATTGCAGATCTTTGGTGCCACATAACAGCTTTTACACTTGTCACAATTCTTCTGTATTTGTATGTAGATAGCATATTATGTCTATGAAGGGTTTCTATAACAACTTGTTGGAGTTTGCACTTGTTGTAGTTACTTGCTTTCACTTGCAACGGATCAGTATATTTGATTGACATGGTATGGGGGTTGACTACAAGGGTGATGTAACCTCCATCACCTTCTACCATACAACCTTTCCGCTGTCACTTGTAAGCACGCTATATTTCTTATATATGACCTCTTGACATCGTTGTGAGTTTGCATCGTTGCTTGTGAATGAATCAACAATTCACTTCTATTTGGAATTTCAATGAATATCCCTCATCCGTTCATTGACTACACTTGCATAATCAAATTCAATGATTGATATGCATGATTTTGAGGTAATTATGCGTCCATCAAATTCGATTATCTAATTATGGTTCAAGTTCGAGTTCACAAGCTCTTTTCGTACACTTGTAAATGCTTTGTTGGCACTCAAATTGTTCAAGCCATTAGTGTTCAACTCGAGTCCAGAGTACCAGTTCGAGTGGTCTTGTTTAATTTATTTTATCCTCTCATGCTTTCATGCCTCTTGAGAGCTAGTTCTTTATGCATCATAAATCCATATGTCTATTGAATTGCATGATTGGGATGAACATTGTGAATTAAATGTTGTTATCCATATGTAAGTTTTGTTGTCCATCAAAGGTATTCTACAAAACCATGTTGTATCCTTCATAATTTTGTATCTCTTGTAAGCGATTTGTATTTGCAACTTCATGAATGTTCCGTTGTCATGTGAAGATGATTCAAATCTTATATAGCAAACTTGTTTGATAATATTTGCACCTCAATCAATGTAATGACCCATTGATATCTCCTTGAAATTTTATGTTTTGACTCTTGTTCAATTTGCTCAAGATCTTGTATGTCCAGTTCCTCTTCTGGATTTGAGTCTAAGTCCCTTCGTAGTCGAGTTGCAAGTTCTTTTATTCGTGTTTAAATTCAATGTTGAAATCAAGTTGTTCTTGGTTGAATTTTGACTCAAGTCCTTTGTGGTCCAACCCAAGTCTTTGCTTGAATTCAAATTGTTCAAATCTTTGCTCATGTCATTTAACTTTCGAATCGAATGTAAGTTCAAGCTCACTTAATACTCAAATTGAGTTTGAGTGTAGTCCCTTGTAATTCATCAAGTGCCTTATATCACTTTCAAGTTCGAGCTCCTTACTGTTCAAGTGGCAAGCCTGGGTCTCTCTCACTTGGGTCAAACCAGGTTCAAGAGTCTCAAATTATCTTGTTCAATTCAAGTTCATGATGAGTTTAGGTTCATTCCTCCTTTTGAATTCAAAACGCAAGTTCAAGTCCAAAATTGAGTCCAAATTCTGATTCCATTCAATCATCATTTGATTAAATTTTGTTTTAAATTTGATTTGAGTTCGATCTTGGTTATGATTGTTCGAGACAAGTTTGAGTTCAGTTCAAGTTTGATTCAAGCTCCTCGTTCTCTGTTGTCCAAGAGTTCTCATGTGTTCTTCTTGAATTCAAACAAGTCCCGGTACGGTCTCAGGTTTCACCCGAAATTTCGGCAGCATTCCGGCATCTCCCCGTTTAGGGGAAATAACGGAAAACTGGGCCTTTCCCACCACGCTTAAGAAAGCGTGTATGGTAGATGCCCTCTTTCGAGGACACCGCGGCCGTGTAAAGTCTTCAATCCCCCACCACGCTTAAGAAAGCGTGTATGGGTCTTCGACGTACCTGAAAAAGAAAAGCATTTTGTTTCCCCGTAGGTACGGGTACTTAAGATCGTCCCCACCACGCTTAAGAAAGCGTGCATAGGGCCTACCTGCCTCGCCGTAGGTGTCGCACCGGGTTCCCTTCCCACCACGCTTAAGAAAGCGTGTATAGGCGGTTTGCCGGCTCGACATGAACGCCGAGGATAGGATTTTGAGGTGATTACCCGCCTCGTTGTAGGCGCCGCACCGGGGTCCCATCCCACCACGCTTATGAAAGCGTGTATAGGCGGTTTTCCGGTCCGCCGCGAACTTCGAGAGCGAGAATCTGAGTTAGAAAATTATACCTTTGCAAGCGTCGAGGTTGGCACGTGGATCGAGGCGAGAGAGTAGAGAAGCATTCGCATAATTAATTATAATTAAAATTAAAAGAATTTAATCATAATTCATTATGATGAATAAAGTCAATTACTATTAAATATAATTAATTATAATTAACAAATAACTAATTAATAATTAATTATATTAAAAATAATTACTCATAATTAAATTCTATTAATTATGATTAATTATTGGTTAATAATAATTAATAATAATTAGATACAATTAATAATAATTAATTTAATTAATTTATAATTAACCATAATTAATAATAATCAAATCCAATTAATAATAATTATTTAAGCATGATTTGAATCGGGTTTAACAAGATTTATGTAAGATTAAGAAGGATTTAAACGAAATCCTGTTTAATTAACAGGATTTAAGCAGGCTTTAGGCATCTACTTAATCTCACAGTGAGTTAAATCCTCCATTTCCCTCGTTTGGCCGTAAATCCCAGGTTTACCAAACCTATAGGTCGACGGATTTACTGGATCTGGCCGAAGAAGTGCTCGAAAAGGAGAAAGTTACCTTCTGAGCAAGTGAGCTTCCTTCCTCACTTCCGATCGAACAGGAGGGAGCGTCGTCGAAGGGGCGAAGTCGACCAGCCACGAAGAGCCGAAGAAGCGCGGGAAAGGGAGAAATTTACCTTCTCAGTCTGCGAGCTCCCTTCGTTGCTTCCGCCCCAAAATGCCGTAACTTCCGATCCGCTGGAAGGGAAAGTTGGAGCGAAGTCGGGCAGAGACGAAGGAGGCGAAGAGGTCAGGGCTTCTCTCTCTCTCTCTCTCTCTCTCTCTCTCTCTCTGTGGATGAAAGGGCTTCGGCTTGGGTCCGATCGGTCTCAGGGGAATGGAGGCGGCCTGACGGGAGTGGGATCGGAGTGAAGAGGTATTTGGGTAGGGCTTTTGAGTGTGTGGGATGGAGCTCAGTAGCAGGTCGGAGGAGTCGAGGAGATGAGGAAGTCGGAATAGCGACGGGAGCTGGGTTGGAATCGCAGAGAGAGCAAGCGTCGTGGGAGGAGGAGTTCAGCGTGTGTGAAGAGCTGAGGGAAGGTCGGGTATTTAACGACGAGAGTTGGGTACGGTTCAACAGGTTTTACGCAGGATTTGTGCGAAGAGACGCGAACGGCGCCAGTGCACAGTAATTCGACGGGATTTCAGGAGGGATTTGCGGAGATTTCGACTAGATACGAGGTATGCAAATCTTTCTTCTTTTGTTCTTTATACGTTGGTCAACAAAATGAATGTTTGTACTTGCAAATATTGGAATAGAGAAAACATCCAAAATGGTCCCCCGACTATTAACAAGTGTTCAATTTGGCTCAGAGTTTCACACTGTCCCAATTTAGTCCCCCAACTATTGAAATTGATCAAATTTAGTTCTAGGACCTAAAATAACAGTTAAAGTTAACACCTAAGTTAAATAAAAGAGTATTATAGATAGTGCAAATGTATGTGATATTACATTGCTTATGTTGCTCTATTTCATCATTTAATAAATTTAAATAAATATAAAAATCAAAATAAAAGTTAATCTACTAAATAATAATGGTGAATAATTAGTAAAGGATATAATTTTTTAAAGCAAAATCAAAATTCAAGATCTTTGAAACTCTAAAACCCTTTCAATAAAAGATATTATCATTTCCAGTATAAAATCAAATAGGAATTTCATTACCAAGCAAATTTAACTTGCCAAACAAATATTTCCTAAGATTTCAAATTATTTTTATCTTGTTGAACAAATAGTTCCTAAGCAGAAAAAGAACAAAATCATGTGAAGGTAAAAACAATTCTACCATTAATCGTTTTTCCAACTCCTTGTGGATGTCGCTCGCGGTCTCCATCTCTGGATGTTAAAGCACGTCAGCATGTCGCCTTGCTCGCCATTCCATCTCCATGGGATTATACCTCGCAAATTTTTGTTGTCGTGGTCGCTCACAACAGCATGTCGCTAACATGTCACCTCCATGTCGGTAGCCCGTCGTCTCATTCATGGTCTCCGGATGTCAAAGTTGTCGTGTCGCTCACAGCAGCAAGTCGTCTCGTTCACAGTCTTTGTACGTAGCAGCACATTGTCTCCCTTGCAACAGCAAGTCTCGCTCTTCTGCATTCCATCTCCAGGGATTATAGCAGGAGTTATTGGGGATGATAAGATAGCGTTTTTTTGCTAAAATACCCCTGACACAAAGCCAACATTGCAGCTTTTCCTCTATTGGAATATTTTTGTTTGTACTTGTAGATCTCCATATGCATCTCTCTCTCTCAACTCCCTTATACCAAGTGCATACATACACAATCTGTTTACATATTTATAATTCGGTGATTCATGGTTTTTCCAAACTTTCCTTGTGGTCCTACCATATCATATTGTCTCTCCTTTTCTAATAAAATGTGGATGCTTTATGTATCTTTTTGATATAACAAGAGCAGACTAGGATTCATTTAATGGGCTTAAAGTTTTTGTCATGCATAAACTCTTTGTCTCTCTTTTTTAGTTTGTTGGTGGATATTTGCTACGTGATATCAGAATCTCTTCTAGACATGGCAGCACCACATTTAAAAGTTCCTCAGTCCTTTTTTTAACCTGTAACTTGTTCTAATTTGGGTGTGATATGCACGAAACAAACGATGCAGCAACCTTGACTATATTAGCAAATTGAAAATTTTATTTGACACTTTTTATATATTAGGAATGCTCATATTTTTCCAGTCATGTCATTTGAGAGTTAATTTCTTTTCATTCTCAGCTTCTTGATGAATTTTATGCTCACTATAATATACTCTCTCTTTTCATTCAGGTAGCACCCTACGAAAGACCAACGCTTAGCAAGGCTTACCTTTTTCCTCAAGGTGTATATGCAATTTCATGTTTTCATAGAGTTGATTATGTTTTATACTAGTGCCTAGTGTTATGAAAGTCATGGAACGCTTGTGTGCAAAGTGAATTACGAACCATGAGTTTTGCCTTGGTAAGGAGTGCAAAACTTTTTTTATTTTAATTTTAATTTTTTTTTGGAGTGCAGAACTTCAGTGAGGCACATTGAAATGCACTTTGCTCAGAGTTCCACCTTGATTAATATAGCACTAATGAACAACTCGTATGTTTCGTTTGAATTTTTTATTTATGCAAATTGTAGTTCACTTATTTGGCTTGTTTTTGTATTTGCAGTTAAAAAGGTTTTATACATCTTAAATTTATAACTGTTGGAGATAATTTCTCTTAATAACCAACACTGAATCTTCAATACTTGTTCTGTTTTAGCATTTACCTTCCTATATATCTTTGTTAGACATTGTGATTTTAGTCTTGGCTGACTATTTTGATGATACTGTCCTTGATTTGGGTTATATATCTTTGTCGGGTGACTGCCGAAATTTTGGTTGATAGGGGACCCTCAGAGAGCAAAATAAAAATGAATTTTAGAACATACAAAATAATTTTATTTTTTAATATATATATATATACACACACACACACAACCCTCTTCTTGCATTTTTGATTTGGTCGGGAAGAACAAGATTATATAAAAACCCCACCCACGTCCATTGTATCTTAGATTTGGCCGGGAAGAACAAAAGAACCTTAACATGCCTGATAACATGGATGTATGGATGTATGCACGTATGTATGGATGTATGTATGTATGTATGGATGGATGTATGCCCGTATGTATGGAGATATGTATGCATGGATGCATGGATGTATGTATGTATGCATGGATGCATGTATGTATGTATTTATGTATGTATGGATGGATTATCATGTATGCATGCATGCATGTATGGACGTATGCAAGTATGTATGATGCATGCATGCGCGCGTGTATGTATGTATGGAGGGATGGATGCATGCATGTATGAATATGTGTGTGTGTGTGTTTGTGTAAGTTAGTCTTTTAAGTAAATGGGAGTGCTTCTAAATTTTTTGCTCTCTACATATGATGTTGGTAGATCATATTATTTAACTTATATCACGCATAGGTGCGAGTTGCATTTACAAATGATATCAAATCGCTTATTAATGGTATGAATTTTATTGTTGTTTATAACGTCAGCATGCTTAGCTATGCTATTGACATGTGAAAAAGTGTCTTATATGTCATAGGTAATACTTTTAAAACATAGTTTGAAGTTGTATAAATGATAATTGAACATAAGAAAAAGAGCGGTAAGCAACCAAAGAAATCCTTTGACAATTGAACATCCTTTAACACCTTGCCAAACTACAATATTATCAAAAAACTATTTCTTTTTTTTTTTTAGCAAAAAATATAATAACAAAGCCAAGGGAAGTCACAATTTAATTTAACTCTCACTCTTAGCTTTGGGGTCTCATACCATGTAATACATATTATGGTTGAGAGATAAGAGGCATTATAATAAATGTAAGTCTTATGTCTTCTTAATATATAAGTTCATCTTGCTTTAGGCCAAGGTTGTTCTACTCCCACCTCAAATCAATTAAATTCGCGCATTCCAATGGATCTAAGCCCCAACCATACTCAATGTAAGCTCTAAAACAAATCATATTCAAGCCAGCTCCTATGCTAATAAGCCCACCAAAAATCCATTGAGTACCAAAATTATAACAACTTAAAATTTATATTTACTTACCTTAGTATATTCAAGATTCTGGAGAGGAGGTAACCCATGACTACTAATCAAATTCTATGGAATTATAGTTCGTTAATATTGGTAGACTGAGATCACTGGTATTCCCTGGATGATGAAACAATGAGATTTTGATCAGGTTTATCTTTATCCCCCAACAACAACTACAATTAATTGAAATAAATCTCCAAGTATTAAGTTTAAGTTTAAACTGTAGCGGAGTAATCATCCTTAATCGAGAGTGCTCTTGAGTGGGAGGGGTAATTATGAGGGCTTGTGCTCATAAAAAGTTTAGACTTGAGGGCTTGACTTAAATATTAGGGGAAATCTGGTAATTAAAATTTAATCGATCTCATGGAGAATGGAATCCTAACATAGAATGTGGGGTTTGTAGTGCATTTCCCTGAGTGAGCAGCTCTCAATTGAGAAGCCTTTCTTGTAGTTTTGTGAATATTGGAGAATGACTATTTTTTTCTCTTATTTCCTCTCTCTGAAAAAAAGGATATGAGATCTTCTATCCACTTGAGCTTCAATAAGTGCTACACTAAACACCAGACTCAGAAAGCTGTTCAAAATCTCTGACAATGACATTCTTATCTGTATGCATGGGAAGAGGGCTAGCTTAGTTGGAGCGTCTAAAATATTGCCCTAAAAGAAAATAAGGGAAATATATCCTCCTCATGGCTAAGTGCAACATTGAGAGGGTCTGAAGGCTCTAACTTCATATATCTATTAAGAGTTTTTTTCCAAATTTCGTGTGAAAGTATAGACTAAAGAGTGTGGAGCAGCAACCTTTATAAGTGTTAATAGACTTTAGTTTATCTATTTGCTTCCCATGAACATGATAGTTTGAATTAATAACAGATAATTTTCTTAAATTTGGACGAGCTTTAAAGCAATTAGAATATTTGTGTCCAAAAATTTTGCTAAATATATAATGCAAGGAAATGCTTTCAAAGTCAACCTTCAATGAATATCCAGATGAGTGGAGCCTAATCCAAATCTCCCTGTCTAGAGACAAAGTAACATTCATCTCAACTAGAACCCATAGAAGGCCTAGAAAGATGAGTAGTTTCATCATCTATTTATGATAGTTTTCTGCAAATAGAACATGTATAATATAATGTAGACTTATTGAAATAGTGTAGTCGAAGCGAAGCAAAAGAAACCCAAATTTGAGTAATAGGAGATTCCATGAAGAAGCCAAAGTGAGGTGACCACTTTAACATGCGCATCAGATAACCACACACATTGTAGGTTCCACGCGAAAAAATAGTATATTAATCTCCTTCAACTTATAATCTGGTAATAATATTTCGATAATCAATAAGTCCAACAAAATATTTACCAATAAAATGTATGTCTAATAGAAATGAACGAATAATCTCAAGACTACAGTGCCTCATTGAGAATTTACACACTATGGTGAGAGATAGTGGAGTATCTAGCTCAAAAATCTCAACATTTGAATAAATAAGTGTTGGTATACCTTGAAATGTGGAGGGATCTATGTGTTGAGGACATTATAATCCTTGATGAAAGATAATGGAAACTAATTAGGTGAAGAATGCTAGAATTAGAAGCCTTCAGTCTCCTAACTATATATGCGAAGGATTAATGAGCACCGACAGTAGGGATGTGGGGCGCTAGAATATAAATATGACTATCTGAAATGCAAGGAGTCACCTAAGAAGGAGGTTTCATTTGAACTTGAGGTTTATTCAAAACCCTAGGTGTAGTCAAGATTAGAGCACGAGGAGATAAGGCTTATGTCAAACCTGTGCCAAAGGAGGATGATCCAAAGCAAAGGTTGGAATGTCAACTGAAGCACCACCCATAATCGAAGGAAGTGAAGGAGCATGAGGATGGAGGTAAAATGAAGAGCAAACATTCAAAAAGGAAAAAAAAAGCAAGTCAAGGAGCAAAGCATTTCCCTAGGTGAAAGAGAGATCGAGGGCCACAACTATCCTGAGTGTGAACATGGGAAAAGTTGGATTTCATGAGGCATTGACAAAAGGTGGATGAAGCCCAAAATTAGAATCAGCGAGCAAATGAGAGGGGTCGGCTAGCTACGGTGGAGTGCAAGGTCGCAAAGTCGAACATCAGTGTGATAGGTACATATGCATGCCGACATGTGTGAATAAGAGAGGGTTGCTGAGCCGCTCGCTGAAGTGAGGTGTAGAAGCAAGCCGCGATATGATAGAATGTGGTAGAAAGGCATGGAAGCATGTCAGAGAGGAGGATGTAATTCATGAAGTAATTCATTTAGCTTAAGGCCATGGTTAGGGTTTAGATCCAATTATTAAATGTAAATTCAATCTTTGCTACCAATTGATATAACATAAGATGGATTTTGTTGATAATTTGAACCAGTATAATGATGCACGCATGATTGTAAATTTCTTTTTGATATACTTCTTCCTTGTCTTGAAAGTGGCTTGATTTTTTCCTCAGATGTAAAGGAATTGAAGAGATGAGTTTTAGAGAATAAAGAGAAGGTGACAAGTGCTTATTGTAGCCTGGTTACTATTGCACATGGGTGTTGTCATAGTAATGGGGGGTGAGATATCAAAATGGGAGAGAAAAAGAGATTGGAAGGTGAGAGGAGACTGCCAATTAGGAGAAAAGGGATGAGAGAGAAAATGGGAGAGGGAATCATTCAAAGAAATTCATTCATAGGTCAACAATTCAACCCTTATTTATAGAAATTGGGTATCAAAATAAGATCAACTAATTTGAATTAAAATCTAATTTAAATCTTGATAACTCCTAATATTCCTAACATCTAATTTAAAATAAAATTAAATTCTGACAATAAAATAAAATTAAAATCCTCATGTTCTGAAACAATATAGATGCTATAATACTCTAGAAATTATCTTTGCATCAAGTAAGCTTAGCTTTATATTTGTTAGCATTGACTATGCATTGCCTTAGACAATAATGCTCTCCATGCTTTTCAACTTTAACCTTAGTATATCTGGTGGTCCATAAGCCTCTCTTATAATTTCATGATTGGCTAAAACAAATTGCTCATGGTAAATGCTATAGTTCATACGTGGCTAGTGTATGCTTACCTAGCGTAACAAAACTCTAGCATCAACTGTTTTGGTTTGTTAAATTGCATAGGCAATGTGTTGATTCCTATTTTTAAGAATAAAGGTGATGCACAAGATTGTGCAAATTATAGAGGAATTAAGTTAATGTGTTATACTCTAAAACTATGAGAGCGAGTTATGGAGCGTAGGTTGCGGGGTGATACTAATGTTTCTCAAAATCAATTTGGATTCATGCCAGGTAGGTCTACTATGGAAGCCATACATTTATTAAGAGGTTTGATGGAGAAATATGGAGATAATAAGGAGGATCTACATATGATATTTATTGATTTAGAGAAAGCATATGATAAAGTTCCAAGAGAAGTGCTATGGAGAGTTCTTGAAAAGAAAGGAGTTAATAACGCTTATATTCAAATCATTAAAGATATGTATCCAGGAGCTATTACTTGTGTTCAAAACACAAGGTGATTTGACCAAGTATTTTCCTATTTCGGTTGGATTACATCAAGGATCAGCCTTAAGCCGGTATCTTTTTTCTTTAGTCATGGATGTTCTCACTAGACATTTGCAAGAGGATGTACCTTGGTGTATGCTTTTTGTTGATGATATTCTTCTTATTGATAAGACTAGAGAGGGAGTTGAAGGTAAACTTGAATTATGGAGGTCAACCTTAGAGTCTAAAGGTTTTCGCTTGAGTAGATCTAAAACTGAATATATGGAGTTTAATTTTAATAGTAATAGACCTAGTGAGGGGATTGTGACTTTGGGCGATCAAATCATTAATAACAGTACACGTTTTAGATATCTTGGATCTATTGTTTAGAGTAGTGGGGAAATAGATGGGGATATTATCAGCATAATTCAAGTTGGATGGTTGAAGTGGAGGAATGCATTGGGCTTGTTGTGTGATAGAAAAATCCCCCTCAAACTTAAGGGAAAATTCTATAAGATGGTGGTGAGACCTGCAATGCTTTATGATGTCGAATGTTGGGCATTAAAAGAGAAGCATAATACTAAGTTAAGTGTTGCAGAGATGAGGATGCTCAGGTGGATGAGAGGCTTTACCCTTAGAGATAGGATACGAAATGAGCATATACGTGAAAAGGTTGGAGTAGCTCTAGTGAAAGATAAGACTAGAGAGAGTCGCCTTAGATGGTTTGGTCACATAAAACGGCGGTCTTCCGATGACCCGGTTAGGAAAGTAGAGGTATTAGATTTGACTTTTGTTAAGAAAGGTAGAGGTAGACCTAAAAAGACTTTTAACAGGACACAATGGAGAAAAAGGATTCATGTAGCGGATCCCATGTAGTGGGACAAAGGCTTGATGTTGTTGTTGTTGTTGATTATCATTTTACAGCTCCTAAATAATTTATTGTTTCCACGCTTTGCGATTTTCGTTTTATAGTGGTCTGAGGTTTTCCTTGCATAAAATTCTTTAGTAGAGTCCAATAGAAAACTAGTTCTTTTACAGTTGCATCACCTCCATTGCTATTAATTCTGCAGTTCCATGAATTTGAATGTTTATTTTATGTTGTGTTTCAAAATTGATTTCCCAGAAATTGATTTAGTGGTAAATTTCCTAGTTTTAATTTTTTACTGAATATGCTTTTTTATTTTATCATGTTAATGAGGCCATGCCAAAATTTGAAATTCCTAGCTGCCAAAATTACTTGGTTTGATTTTTTGCAACCTAATGCAGCTTGTTGCCCATCTTGACCTTGTACTTCTATAAGCGTTTTGGTTCTTTTGTGATTCACGGATCAATTTTATTTAAGATGAAGAATGTAAAGTTTCCATAGTGATGTATTCTAGGTTTTTCAGGCGCTGCAAGACTCCCTGGGTTTCATGTATGTGTTGGGAGTGGTGGAGAGAGATTACTTCCCGAATGGTATTCTGAAAAAGGTTGTTCTTGCTTTCGTAAATTTAACTTTATATCCTTGAGAAAAAAAAATGTTAAAATGATGTTTACGCACAAGATTATTGCTTTCTTTTGTTGGGATAAAGTAAGGTATGCACTGCATGCAGCCAAACCTGTTTCTCTTTTTAGTTAATTGATTGCGTTGGTGAATATATTTATTTTCAAATGCAGGAATAGAGCTGATACTGCGTACTGAAATTGCAAAAGCCGAACTTACTGCCAGGACTCTTACTAGTGTAGCTGGTGCAACTTTCACTTATGACAATTTGATTATTGCTACTGGTTCAGTGGTACAAACATATATTTGCGTGTTTTTAGTGTGATCTTCGTTATACCGTAGGCATTAATATTTAAGTATAAATGTTTTTGTTTTGTGTGCATGCGGTGATTAATCCAAATCCCTTTGCCATTTACAACATTCTTGAGCCTCTCGCTTGTACCATGCAGGTCACAAGGCTGACTGATATTGGTGTTCAAGGGGCAGACTGCAACAATATTTTTTACTTAAGGGAGATTGATGATGCTGATAAGCTTGTGTCAGCCATACAAGCAAGGAAAAATGCGAAGTCTGTTATTCTTGGAGGTGGATACATTGGCCTTGAGCTTGGTGCGGCACTTCAAATAAATGATCTTGATGTCACTATGGTTTACCCTGAGCCCTGGTGCAGTAAGTTTATTGTCAATGAGATTTTGCTTCTTGTTCTTTGTTTTTTGCTTCAGCTTTTTTCTTAGGCTATTCCTCCCTATATTTTATTTAAAGATTGAAAAATAACTACATAATTCTTAATTTAATTCCAATTCACTTTAATTATGTCTACTTCCTAAAAAATTGTCTACGTCCTCATACTGAAATTGATTTGTATTTAAAAAGGTTGTTAAATATTGAACAATTCATTGAGAGTATTCCTTTTTTTTTTTTTGAAGGATAGAAATCGATCCTAAATATTTTATTAATTAAGACTTGGGGACAAGGCTAGTCACAAACAAGTAGGCACATGCATTTGAGCCACAAGGAAGGTTGGCAAAGCAAATTACAAATCGAATTCTATGCAGTAAGCTAGTGAGTATCTAATTAAAAGAAAATAACAAACTAAGCTCTAACTTGTGACCTATATTTTGTAAATCAGAGAGAGCACTGTTTGAGCTAGAGAGAAATACAAACATTCTTATACTTTCTTTTTTTGCTGCAGTGCCTCGGCTCTTTAGTCCTGAAATTGCTGCTTTCTATGAGGGTTATTATGCAATTAAGGGAATTAAAATAATCAAGGGAACCACGGCTGTTGGGTTTGATTCTGATGCTAATGGAAATGTGAGTTCATGTCCTTTGCTGCATTTTGGCTTTGTATTGCATTGCACAATAAGACTTTATCGATTTTCATGGCCTGAACAAAATAGGTTACAAAAGTAAAATTGAAGGATGGGAGAGTTTTAGATGCTGATATTGTTGTTGTCGGTGTCGGTGCAAGACCCCATACAACTCTTCTAAAAGGCCAAGTTGCTGAAGAGAAAGGAGGAGTTAAGGTTTGACTAAATTCTTTCAAATCACCATGATTACTTCCATTGTTTATTTCATACCTCAAAAATAGTTGCTAGATCTATTATATGGAATAATCGGGAATAGGGATATATATGAAGACATAACTTTTAGAGCTAAAGCCAGTGATTAAAATGGAGAAGTGTCTAGGAAATATTATGTAAGATGATGATATCATAGAGATTTGTAGGTAAATTTTGCGATGTTGTAATTAGATCATACATGCTGTATGAATCTGGATACTAAGCAGTAAATAAGTCATTAAATCTAAGTTGATCATGACGGAAATAAGAATATCAAGATGGATGTATAGAAAACTATGTGGGATAAATTAAAGAATGGTTGAAGTGACATTTATTAAAGATAAGGTAGTTAAAAATATAGTTAATGGTTTAGACATTATATGTAAAAATTTCACTATTAGATGGATAAATAAAATTAATATTTAATGATTGAAGTTATTAATAAATGATTTGGGAAGAATATGTTCAACTCCTAACACAATACTTTGTACGAATGAATAGAAAATTTTGATTAAACGTGGCCCCAAATAGCTGAGACAATGTTAATCATCATGACATTTTACAGTTTATTGCCTTTGTAATCCCCTAATTTACAAATAGCTATATAATAGGTTCTCTACTAAAGTTGGAATAGAAATTATCATCTTATTTGCTCCTCATTCTTTATATTGCTTTTTGGTGCTCTTTATAAAGAAAAAAATGTCAATCAACTTTGAATTATGTCCCTAATTTTAATAATTGTAATCATTGTTTGGCTTACATATTGTGTATAATACAGAAGGGCAATACCCAGCGCATATTGCTTCTACCAATATTTGGCATGGGGTCACCAAGAACATTTTATTCAATGGTTATTGTGTTTTTGTTTGCTTTCTTATGGAAGCTTTTCTTTTGATCATAGGCTTGATCATTTGAGGTTTCGTATCTAATGTTAAGTTCTGCTAAAGTTCACATAGCCTTCTTTTGCATGTCATCGACATTCATGCCTCTGCCTAATCATGTGGAGTGCTTTCTACCTTAAGACATTCCCGGCATTTAGTGTCTCCATCTATGATGCTGATTGTTGCGTCATCTTTGCTGAATGTTGAGCATAACATGGGAAACCATTCCGTGGATTCCACTCGCCTGGTAAAATGTGCATGTCCATATGGTTTTGAGGTTGTTATCAATTGATGCAGACTCAATCAATGTCTTGTTATTTTGCATTACAAAAGTTTGGGGTGCCTATCATGACATCAGCACTAAACCCTGTCTTTCATATTTGTAGAACCTCTTTCAAATGCATTATTAATCATTTGACTAGGAGACCAATGAGTGCTTTCCTCATGCCTTATTCACACAAAATTCGCTAGGCTTTTAAATAATTTGATAATATTGATTGGTCCTTGACCTTACCGCATATATTGGGGATAGCTATGCAAAACCTGCATCTGCGAACATCCCATCCGGGACCAAAACTCAAGTATTTTATCAAGTTTGATGAGTACGTTTCTTGATTCGATGGTGAGTTCCAATGTTAACATTCCAAATGAGCCAATGCACCATGTTTCTGATCCTGCCATTGAAGTTCCTTGACTATCTAAGGACTCGTTCCTATCAAAGAGAACTTTAATTTGCTTGAGGAATGGTCCAACAATCTCCAATCCTTCTGCCTTTTAGCACTAACCCGTGGCTTTTACTCCAACTAAGGCATGATAATGAAGTGCCCTCTAAAACCCTAACTTCAAGGGGGCAATGAAGGAAGGTCAATGCCTGACATAGCACTCAACAATTGCAGCTAACTCAGTTGGATAAACGACAAATTTTGAATCTGGTGTTGACCACTTCTGGTAATGACTTTGATATTCAACAATGGATCAAGCCAAATAACCTAACACCTGAGCTTAAGTTTTCTTTTTTGGCAAAGCTGGGTTGCTTGACCCTAAACCAAGCTAAGAACTTGATCCTCTCCGAAATTTACAATATTTTGCTAATTGTAAGAAAAAAAGACCCGCAATAATGGATCTCTACCAAGCTAAGGATAAGGGGAAAAAATTGAAGGCTATGCTTTTGGGACTCTAGATTTAAGTTCCTCCTAAAATTTTAACTACCATCAAAAGCAGTGATCCACTAATTAAGCCTTTCTCGATGAGCATCGATTCATGTTATACAAATGTAATTCCTAATTGCCTTTTGGTAAATGGTCTTAACAACCAAAAAATTTTAGGCCTCATGGGAAAGACCTAGTTGCGAGCACTAAGGCATGACATGTGTCTGTCCAACTAAAAGAAAAAAGTGTCTGTCCAACTCAAATATCCACTACTGCGAGGTTCTGCCAAATATAAGTCCTCAAAGAAAAAGTCAACCCTTTAGTCAGTTGCTATGTTGATTGACACTTTTGGGATTTTTCCCAAAAGAAAAATGAAAACGAAGATCAATGATCGATCTCTCTGGACGATCTTGACGGATCTTGACACTTCATTTACTGAAATATAAGATGTGCTTTCCCAGTTCAAACTGGCAAATCTCTTGATCTTACCTCGATCATTGTGCCGAATATATTGGAGATGTTGATTCGAGGTTGAAACTAAGAATTTGGATGGAGGACCTTCACTATAATAATCCAAACCGATTGAATTGACGATTGTCGATTCCGTTAGTTGAACATGAAGAAGACGAAGGGAACTATAGGAGTTTGTTTTGTCATTTGGAGTTGCAAGGAGAAGGGTGCCTTTACGAGGAAGACGAAGGAACTTTCGATTCATTCTCACACGAGGAGGTGAAGGGATGGCAATTTCCATGCGATAGAGAAGAAGGGTTTGATCACAAGAAGTTGCAGACGTGGAGCTAAAGGGGGATGGTTCGGTTCCTTTAAATCTGGAAAAAGGAGGGGATGGAGGGGATTGCGAATGAGTTGTCGAGGGTGGAGACCAGTCTAGAAGAAGGCGGGTGTGAACCAGAGAGTGAGGGAGTCCGAGTGGCATCAGGCGATTGAAGAAGAAGTGGAAGGTTAGTTTTATAAGGAATTTATTTATTATTTATTTTAGAAAATTTCAAGTTATTTTTTTATCAATATTATTTTTCTAAAAGGAGAAGAATAGAAAATAAATTGATTATTTTATGAGATGAGTGAAGTTATGGAATCTAATTAATTATGAGATATTTATATTTTAAATAAGAGAATATATATATATATATATATATATATATATATATAGAGAGAGAGAGAGAGAGAGAGAGAGAAATTTTAATTAATAAATTAATTTATTGTTATGTTAAGTAATAAATTATATTTAAAAGAGAATTTGAATATAGAGTAAGAGAATTTACGACGTCTTATATATATATATATATATATATATATATATATATATATATATATATATATATATATATGTGTCAAACCGTTGATAGAGTACACCCATTTATAATATTGGTTGAGAATGCAATGTATCCGTGCACTTGAAATGTAAAAAGTTTTGAAAATGAAAATGAAAAAAGGAGTACCTTAATTGGTACTATTTAGATATTGTCTCATGTGACAGTTGTATTAGTTACAGAAAATGATAAAATATGATATATTTGTCATATATTGATATGCATGACATTTTGGTCATTCTCAAAATAAATTTTAAATAGAATTACTTCATTTTATATTTTGTAACCAGCTTGCATATTGTTCAAAATACAATGGTGTTCTTGTAATTTAGAATGGTGATGTGCTCTTGCTAAGTTGTGTTGTGATTCAACCCTACGAATTGCAAACGTACACTAATATCATCTGAAGAAATTTAAATGAGTAGAAGAGGATATAATATATACCATATGCATGATGCTCGGAGAGAAAAATATTTATTTAAAACAGTTATCATATTTTTCACTAAAATACATTTGAGTTTGCAGTGGCCCTTTAGCACATTGGAAATAATTTGTTGTTAGAAATTTTAGCGAACATAATTTTAAATAACCATCAGACCGTCTATTCCAACCTCTTTAATTCAAGCTTCCAAGCTCGTCGTGACATTGACTTTGTGTAGATCATAAACATCTTTCTAATCAAACGTGTGTCATATTGTCAGCTATTAGAATTGATGTGTTGGCTCACGAGGCTACCCATTCCTCTCCCAACAGACCAACCTCCATTAGAGCACCAAGACCAAGAACAATTGGTTGAAGTTTAATTCTTCTTGGGTATTTTCATGGGAGGTCTCAATCTAAGAATATAAAGTATTCAAAAGAGAGTGAGATTTTTGGGTACACTACAGGAAAGTCAACTATTACCGGCGGTATTTATTTTTTTTCCGGCGGTTTTAGAAACCGTCGGCGGTTCCTAAACCGCCGGTATTAGGTGCGTAGGAAACGATTTCCGGCTGCTATTTTCCGGCGGTTAGAAGGACCGACGGCTTTCCGGCGGTTTTGACAGCAAGTACTTTCCGGCGGTTATAGCGCCGGTGACCGCCGGTTATTCACCGGCGGCTTTCCGGCTGCAAAAAATGCCGGTTTTACCGGCGTCCTTTTTATATTTCTGATGCTAAAATAAGCCGTCTGGTATCGATGTTTCCGGCGGGGAAACCGCCGGCGACCGCCGGTTAACCGCCAGAAACCGGCGGCTTAATTATGAATCCGACGGTTATAGTTAGCTGTCCGGTAACGAATATTCAGGCGGCCAAACCGACGGCCACTGGCGGTCTAACCGTCGGTAATTTCCGGCGGCTAATTTATATTACCGGCGGTCGCCTAAAGACGTCTGGTATCGAAGTTTTCCGGCGGCCAAACCGCCGGAAACTTGTAGCATTTAAAAAAAAATGACAGCCCCTCCTCTATTTACTCAGATTTTCACAAACCTGCACAGCAAATATTTATCATAGTATATATTGGGCAACACACCACTATAATCAATCCACAAATATGGGCAACACGCCACTATAAACCAAATAATTTCTATAATAAACATAACATATAAAGTTTAAACTAAATATTCATTAAAGCAAATGTTTAAAGATGTCAACAACCTTCACATAACAAGTTCATCAAACTAAATGTTTAAACCAAATGTTCATAAAACAAAAAAAAAAATTAATCATCCTCCGTCTCCTCGCTACCTGGTGTTTCATGTGTTTGCTCTTGATCTTTCTTCTTTTGATTTTCATCTCTATAGGCTCGCAGCTCTGCCTGTATCTCATTTTATACATTTCTCATCTCTTCTATCTCTCTCGTCAAGGCTGCAACCCTCTGGCTAACAGTTTCTTCAACTCCACTAGGATCATAAAATGCTAATGTGGATGAACTGCCCTCATAAGCATAGCCTTGCGAACCCAGGCCATATACCCTCCCTCTCTGCCTTCCTCCAACAACATCTGACCATGTATGATACTCAGAATACTGGGTCGATCCTGAAGATGATCCCTCACCAGTAGACTGATGACTTTCCCGACCTCCAAAAATTATACTCACATGAGCTTTTTTGGCCTTTTCATCAACTCACTGATGGTTAGCTTGATGTTGGTGAGTCCTCGTATGCAGCTCCAGTGGGGTCGGCTCCCGGCCAAGAAACTCTTTCTAAAAATAGAAGATAGAGTTAAAATGATATACATATTTTTATTAAACTAATTGAAAGCTTACCAGTCATCGTCTATGTTCCGTATGAGGAACAGATCCACCAGTATGAAGGGAGCTTCCTAAACCCCCGCAATCAGATGCTCTGTTCTGCTTATTTTGCTCTCTTATTTTTATGAACTCAGGGGTCGCCCAAGCTCTACTTAGATCTGCCCATACGCCCTCTCCAATCCATGATGGACGCTGCCCAGACTTTCTAATGTCCGTGAACATGTCTCTAAGACGGGTCGATCCTCTCCTCTCAAAATGTTCTGATTCTCGTGCTATGCTCAGGCAACCACCTAAAATCTTTCTGTAAAAAAATTATAGACATAACAAATAATATTAATACAAATTAAATCAAATATTTTAATTCATGCCAAATAAATATACCTGAAATTCTCTAAAACACATATCCCTAATTTCCTTTGGGATCTTCTTCCATGATAAGTAAGGAGCATCATATTTGCTCTTTATGATGTCCCGAATCTTGTGGGTAGGTGGCCTTGAGGGATTGAAGTTGCAGGTTAATGTATTTTGTCAATAACATATAATATATCAAATTACAATAAACTAAGCAAAATAAGCTGAACTTACGTATTGCCCTCAGGCTCAATGTATAGACGCTTATCTGCTACAGCTGCAGGATCCCCAGCACCAACCGCTACTGGTGTAGATGGTCCACCGTGTTCTGGCTGCACCGGATATGGGTAATAATATGGCGGGGGTAAGGAGGGTAAGGTATGGTGGATGGACCAGTTTGTGATGCTGGTGGGATGTAATATGGATAGAACGGAGCTGCATGTACCTGATCTGGAGAGGGAAATCGAGGACTCGTCGACATAGGAGTGAAGTACCTAGGAAAGGGTGGTGGTACACTAACAGCAGGTGGATCTAACTGGCCCTGACCCTTCTCATGGGGGGACTGCTGCTGACTCCTGGGTAGTGGTGGTGGTGGTGATGGTATCACAGGTGGAACTGAACTCCGCCCCTCACTTTCATCAGGCTGTCTAGGTCTGCTAGGTCCTCCAACACTCAACTTTTTTCGAGAAAACTTTGAGGTGTAGGATTTACGAAGAGGATCGTCACCTGAAGCCATCTGCATTAAAAGAAGGAATTAGTAAATCATTGTAATATTTTAAAAATTAAATTGTGAGTGTTCAGAGATTTGCATAAGTAAAAAAAAAATAGAATGTAGATGATAATTAACATACAAAATATATTTGAAAAAACTACTCAGAATCTGAAATATTTTCACTGCTCTCCAGAGAGGAGAACACTAGGACTAGTAGAACATAACTCAATTCAAAACTAGTAAGCTGACATCCAAATAAACGAAACAAAATTAAAATTAAAAAAATTACTACCCTCAGAACAACCGGCAAGCGGTTTCCTCTCATGCAACGAAAAAAGTAGGCAATATAAAATAAGTGCTTAGGGCTTGCAAACCAAGGGTCCACCACAGTTACAAGGTCCAATGTCCATCAAAACTCCTCTGACAAATGTCACCAAATCATCCAACAAACACCTCCCAAAAACACAGCGAAGGGGAAAGGCAAGACTCTACTCCACATAACTTTCCAAAATAATGACCTAAAACAGCAGCTCAAACATTAATGAGCTAGAACCAAGCAGCTCCCAAAAACACAGCCCAAAACCAAGCAGCCAAGCCAAACCCAAGAAGCATCCAGCAGCCCAAAAACTCAAAGAACCCAACTAGCTAGCACACCCAAAGTTTGCCATGCCCAAGCACTACCTATTCATGCTCATTGGATGTCTTCCATCATCGAGTAGCATAAAAAAAATCAAAAGAAACTAATCCACTTATCTTCCACTGGATCTACTCCAACCTTTTTACATATATGCTCATTTCGTATCCGGTCTTTAAGAGTAAAGCCACTTATCCACTTGAGCATCCTAATCTCTGCAATACTTAACTTAATATTATGCTTCTCTTTTAATGGCAAAAATTCTGCACCATAAAGTATTGCAGGTCTCACCAATATTTTATAGAATTTTTCCGTAAAGTTAAGGGGGACTTATCAACAAGAAGAATATCATCAACAAAAAGCATACACCAGAGTACAACCTCATGCAAATTTCTAGTGAGAACATCCATGACTAAAGAAAAAAGATATGGGCTTAAGACTGATCCTTAATGTAATCCAATTGAAATAGGAAAATACTTGGTCAAACCACCTTGTGTTCGAACACAAGTAATAGCTCCTACATACATATCCCTAATGACTTGAATATTATAAGCATTATTAACTGTTCGAATTTTATTATATGCTTTCTCTAAATGAATAAAAATCATATGTAGATCCTCCTCATTCTCTCTATACTTCTCCATCAAACCTCTCAATAAATGTATAGCCTCCATAATAGACCTACTTGGCATGAATCCAAATTGATTTTGAGAAACAAGAACATCCATGTCTAGTGAGAATAGCTAAAAATCAAGTTCAACTTGAACTCCCTCTCTAATCTTATCAACAAGAAGAATATCATGAGCAATAAGCAAACACCAAGGTACATCCTCTTCAAAATGTCTAGTGAGAACATCCATGAATAAAGCAAAAACAAATGACTTATTGGTATTGCAAATTTTTAGAAAAAATAAAATCAAACCGAAGGGAGCTCGTCAGCGGAGGGAACTCGTCGGAGGCCGGAGGGCGCTCGTCGGCCGAACAATGTGCGAGATCGTCGGCCGGAGGGAGCTCGTCGGCGGCCGGATTCTTTCGCAGTTAGCAGGAGGTGCGATCGCGAGCGAGCGTATGCAGGGAGAGCAAACCGAAGAAATGAAGAGGAAGGGCTCGGGATGGCCAATATTATGTCTATTTCCGGCGGTTATGGCCGCCGGAAAAAATTACTTAACACCGGCGGCCCAAGCCGCCGGTATTAGCGACGGTAAAACATAAAACCGGCGGTCTTACCGGGGGTTACCATAGCGCCGCTAATTCCGGCGGTTTTTAATACAAAACCGCAGGAGAAACCGCCGTTATTATCGACGGCTAACGAACCGCCGGTAAAACCTGAATTTCCTGTAGTGGTAGTGCTTAATCTATTAATATGATCCGCCTTTTGAAAACATTTCTTCATTGGTTCGCACAAGCCGAGGATATCCTTTCACGGCACCCGCTATGCATTAAATAAAAGCTATTTTTCATTATTTTAGCTCATGAACTGTACGTCACAATGAAAATAGTCTAATTTATATTCATGACATATTAAGGTTTTCTTCAATGGTCCGCATAACTTAATCCACTTTTGATGGTTTTCAGATTTATGTGATGATATTTAGCTAGGCATTGTTGCGTAACTTTTGTTTGTTTTCGGCTATTCTTGGCCAGTATTCTTATTTACATTTGCTTTATTAAATTTGCATTACAATCGTAATGAAGTTGCTAGGTAACTGAATCCTTTCCTATTGTCTTTTTTTTTGTTTCAGACTGATAGTTTCTTCAAGACAAGCGTCCCTAGTGTTTACGCAGTAGGTGATGTAGCAACCTTTCCTTTGAAGTTATACAAAGAGTTGAGGAGGGTGGAGCATGTTGATCATTCAAGAAAATCAGCAGAGCAGGCTGTAAAGGTATGATTAAAATTTTTAGCTTCTGAAATGTACTTCTGGTCTTGAACTTTGTTAGTTCTCCTTAATCTCTTATGGACAGGCTATCAAGGCAAGCGAAGCAGGCCAAACTGTAGAAGAATATGATTACCTTCCTTACTTCTACTCTCGTGCATATGATTTATCCTGGCAATTCTATGGAGACAATGTTGGTGATACAGTTCTGTTTGGCGACAATAACCCATTGTCTGCGAAGCCGAAATTTGGCTCTTACTGGATTAAAGATGGTAAGGTTGTTGGTGCGTTTCTTGAATCTGGTTCTCCTGAGGAGAACAAGGCCATTGCAAAGATAGCCAGGCTCCAGCCACCTGCACCAGACTTAAAGCAGCTAAAAAATGAAGGCCTTTCATTTGCATCAAAGTTCTGATACACTACCCTCTATATTTTACAAAAGAAACTTGTGCAAGAATTTTTCAATCAAAATTTGATTGTTATAGATTTTGATATTGAGGCTTTAAAGGCATTATGCAAGTATGATAACATATATAGTAGTGATATTTGAGATTTTTTTTAACCTTCTATGGATGATGAAATAGACTGATCTGATTGAGGGAATATTTCCAGGTATTTCATCATTATTCAATTTAGAGAGATATTAGGTTGCAAGTCATGTCAAATTTATTGCACATGTATGAAGGATCAAGTGAGAGTGAATTATTGTCATTATTTAATCACATAGATAATTATTGGGACGTGTAGTCGTATATGTAATATGGGGAACATTGGGGATTAGGTTCAAAAAAGTGAGCTTCTTATACTACGTTTGATAGCTCCATATGTTGAATGCATTCACAACTTTGCAATCATGCATAATTAGTTTTATTTTAGGCTTTGTTTGGGACGGCTTTCCTCTTGCTTTCTAAAACTAATTTCATTGTTGATGACATTTTTGCTTTTTCTTTAAAAAACTTGTGAATTGCCTAGTCATCAGTGCAATGTCCTCATCATCTTGTCCAAAAGAGTCACTGTCAGAATCATTAGCCTTTAAGGCTACAGTTTTCTTTTTCTTCTTTTCACCTGCATCAAGCTGCCTTTGACTCACTCCTTGCTCGTAGGCAATGAGTGACCCAAATAAGTTATTAATGTAATAAACATTCATATCTTTAGATTCAATAATGGTAGTAATTTTTGTATAATAGGAAGAAGGTAAACAACGAAGAATTTTATTAACTTTTTTATAATTTGTAAGCTCTCCTCCTAAGCATGCAGGTAAGTAACAATCTGAGTAAACCTAGTATACATTTCAGAAATTAATTCACTAGATTTTATACAAAATTGTTCATAATTATGAAGTAGAATATTCAGCTTAGATTGTTTTACTTCATTAGTTCCCTCATAAGTACATGTTGTCCCAAATAAAACCTTAGTTATTTGCACACACTTTCTGATTCAAACATGTTTATTTTTTGCTCGATTGTAAGTTCACTTGTATGTGTTGTAACTAAAAATTTTGATAAGTGGTTGAAATGATGTCATCTTTTTCTGTCTGTGTTCCTGTTTTCGAAGAACCCATGCCTAAAAATAAGTTACTTTGCATACCATTTTCACATCTTATTTAAATTCATAGTGTTCTAAGAGACACTTGGGACTTCTTTTACACTCACAAGCATGCCACAAGAGTTCATGTAAGTTATTTTTATTTATTTTGTTAGCCCTTTTTATGAGACATGGTATAATTTTAGTTGTTAATTTTATTTTATTTTTAATAATTTTCATCTAGCATATTTTACTTTAGCACATTATTTTTGACCTGAAAATAAAATTTTTCAACACTTAGGTAAGTTTTTAGATGAATTTTTTGTCCTGCTTTTACATCACCCCAATGAAGGGGTGATGTACTAAACAATGTGATGAGCCTTTCAATCATACCAAAAAGAACATATGAGACACCAAGGCCATAATTAAGTCCCAAAACACTTCATGAAATATAGAAATAAGCAATATCTAGGCTTTTGATGGGCAATCTTTGCATTCATCATACCAAAAAAAAGTGTGCATGGACCTTGAGGCGGTTCCATAAATAAAGAATAGCATGATATAGTTTTTCTCATGTCCAGAAGATGCATGCCTTGCACGAGGTTCCTTTTTTGTATGGCATGTACGGGTGCGAGGTTGTTATGTGTTGGGGTTTAAAGAGAGAGACGGAGTGAGGTCAGAGTGACACAAAAGTAGGTGTGGCACCCCTAAGATAGGGAGCATATAGGAGAGGAGAAGGGATAAAAGAGTGAGGGAGGATTATATATAGATTTGTTTTCTTTTTTTATTAAAAGGAGAGGGAGGGGGTTCCGAAAATGTTTCAACGTTTCAATTTCATCCGAAGCCTATTTGGCAAAATGAATGATAGATTTAGAATTTTTTGAGTTAGTCTTTTGTCGAACTATGTATGTTTATCTCTTTCATCATGACATTTAATTGTATCAAGTTGTAGATTATATATGGAGGTCAACAAATGCCTCCATGATAAAGATGGTATGCTCCACACTATAAATTTATTATATCTCAATTATCCAGTCAACATGATTTGCATCTTATTAACCCATAAGCCTAGGGTGTTGTGATAGGCACACCTTTAAACATCTTAAAAGTTGTTAAGTTTATTTCTAGTTCATATAGAGAACTTGTGACGACTTGTATTGCTTGTATTCTATTCTATATAATGACTTATTGTGATTGTCTTATATGAGTGCTATATTGTCGGTTCTCTAAAAGGCATTTGATATTATGCTCTTTGAGGTGCCCTAAAAGACCCTAATATTATGCTTTATGTAGTGTCCTAAAAGACACTAATATTTGTGTGGGCATTTATTTATAGATGCATAGATTTTTCTAAGAAAGCCTTATAAAGTACTTGTAGGACTTTGAGCCTATAGGATCCAAATGTTATCCAAATGTTTTCAATTTTGGATGCAAACATTTGTATTGGGTAATATAGGATGGAGTTAAATTTTGGAGTAATTATATAGGGGGATGTTATTTGTCTTGGGTGAGGGAAATTAGTCAATGAGATAGTTTCAACCCACATAATATGAGGTTGATGCGCTTCCAACATTAGCATGTAGATAGTCTCAATTCGTGATGATATTTGTATTCTGTAATGTAATGTCACTTAGTTGAGGGGTGTATGAGCAAGCATGTTAGTGGGTGATTCATAAGTGAGTTAAGTGTGTGAAGAAAATAAGCATTAGAATTCTCACCACAAAATTTGATGATTAAAATATTGTTCGACAAATTTATTGAATTATATGAATATCGCTGTTTTTTATGTTTTGAATGGCATTGGATTGACCCATGAGTAGTATAAGAAGCCATTAACAAATAATAGATAGTATTTTTAACCTCGACTAGATAGAGGCTTTGTTTTACTGCTTTTTAAAGCATCTTTTTAGTATCTTATTTTAAAAAAATTTATGCTAGAAAGTTGCTTTTTAAAATAGTAAGAAAGCTATCCCAAATGAAGCAAGAGTCGGGAAGGTCCCCTACATCAGTTGGATAACCTGGAGAGGAGTTGAACTCTTGGTTATAGAATTTGTGAACGAAAGTTCATGACTCTTGTGAATGACAGGAAAATTTTTTGGTAGATACCTTTAAATTTAGAATGATTTTTGATAGAGCTAACAGAGTTGTGGCTGCTGCAAAACCCAGGCGATGGTGCTAGGTGCTGAAGTTGTTGTAGGTTGGGACCAAAGCTTATGGATACAGAGACCTTTCATAGTAGGTGGAGGAAGTTGCACGGCATACAGTCCATGGTGACCAGGACCTTGGAGGAGGTGGCGTTGGTCTTCTTGATCCTTCATTGTGTACAAGAGGCATCATAGGTGACATAGCAAAAATTTTCAGATACAGGTTTGTGCAGTTGGATTTGCCGTGAGGAGGGCTGAGGCCCTTGTGTCCAGAAAATGTTCTTCATTTGGTGTGGAGGGGATTGGATTTGGCTTACAGTATAAGTCTGTCTCGTACCAGCATTGGCTCACTGAGCGTCCAAACTGGAGACAGATTTGGCATTTCATAGATGTAAGGTGATTTTGTTACCTCCGGGAGATTTGAATGATAAGCATCCTCTGTTGCACCGAGAGATCCATGGAGGGGGAATCACTACTAGGATTTTGAGTAAGAGGGGCTAAAAATAATGAGAAGTGAATAAGGCTTTCAGTGCTTTGATACCATGAGGAAAGTTGAATGAGGAACAGAGAAGAAGGGTTACACAAAGATACCATTAGTCTTTTCATTGCAGTTCAAGCTGAATGCAGTAATATGTATGTGCTTACAGGATTGAGGAGAGGTAGTTTTGCTGCGTAGAATTTTTTTTGTAAATTTCTTTGCTAATTGCTGTGAAGGCTTTATTTGGGACGGCTTTTTTATTATTTTTAAGGCAGTTTTTTATACTAAATAGTTGTTTTAAGAAGCAATAAATAAGTCGACCCAAACAAAGCCAAGTGGCTTGAGTTGTGTGCAGAAGGCTATGCAGCTGGGACATGTGGAAGTGGTTTTCTTGTATAGGAATAGCTTTTCCTGGGACCTTAGAATCTTATAAATATAAGGTCGAAGGATAATAATTGTTAATGTAATATATTACACAGTAACTCTTTTTGTCTTTTGCATTCATAGCATAGTGTATGGAATTTCGCTCTCTAGAATCTCTCCTTTCTCCCTCTCTCTCTCTCTCTACCTTATATTCTTCCATCAAATTTTGGCTAGTCCTATGAGAAAGATCAGGATGTTTTTCATGGGCAAATTTGAATCCAACAACGAATAATATATTTATACAAGTAAGCCTAAATGAAATAGCTTGATCCAAAATAGTTGAATATAACTTTGCTTTAAGACATTTCTCTCCTAGGGATCAGTTGGAAAGCTACATTTAAGTAAATAGTTTGATTAGTCTTTAATTATTTTTTTTTGTATAATTAGCTAATTTATTATCATTAATACATCATTGAAAATCATCTTGATGGAGCTTGAAGCATATTTGAATTGAAAATTTGCAAAATTAAATTTAGGGCGGGCCATATGAACTCCGATTTTAGTGAACATTTAGTCAAATTGAAAGTCTCGATGAGAACTCAATGACACCAAAATATGATTCAATTCGAGCCCAAATCAAGGTTCTATAGTGTATTTGAAAACTTTAGAACATTAATTAGATGACTAAATGATCATCAATTTTGATATGTTTATAGTTAGGGGTGTACAAAATTGATCTGACCAGCCAACTTGACCCCGACTTGACTTGGAAATTTTGGGTTCAGGTTAACTTATTTAATAAATGGGTTAGGTTTGGGTCTAGAAATTGGACCCTCTTAATAAACATGTCAGGTTTAGATTAACTTGCCAACCTGAAAGTAACTCGATTTTGACTTGAATTGAGCGAATTTATGGGATTTGGTCGAAGAAGCATGCGAAATGGGACCATCGTGTCGAGCAAGCTCCCGTTCATCCAACGTTGTTGAATGAAGGAGGTGAACTGGCGAAGAATGTTTGAAGGAGGCGAAGAAGGTTGTCGTCGAGTTGTCTTGACTTTCGAGACAAGAGGAAACACGACTTCCTGTCACTTTCATCGGATGAATTTATAGGATTTGATCGAAGAAGCGCGTGAAATGTGATGAAGAGATGCTTACTATCACAATGAGTGAGCTCCTGTGACTCATGATCGTTGGTGGAGGCAAAGTTTGCAGCTTTTGTTTCTAGTCAGCGGATCGAGTCGGGTTGGTGGCAGGTCGGGTTCGGGTATGAGATTTTAACATGTTTAGATAATCGGGTCGAGTTTGGATCGAACATATTAAGAGTGGGCCAATTTAGAGGTTGACCTGAACTTGACCCAAAAATCCATTTTGAGACCCCATATTTATAATCGAATCGAGGGTTTCGATGAGACGAATCTGACAAGCTCAATATCACTTAATTTTGACATTATTAATGCACTTAAATTGCTGAATGAATACTTTATAATCAAGGGTATCAATACGAGTTGTCCAATGCCACTCAAAAAAATTTATAAATAGGCCATACTCTTTACATGGGAGGGGGATGAGCTTGGAGTTGGAGCCTGAAATTTGGCTTGAGATTTCAGAGAGCTATAGGACTCTAATGATCCTTAAGCACCCATGCTTTTGGCTACCACCTGACCATCGCCAGCAAGCCTTTGTCGGCTAGTCACTACAGTCCTCCGACCACCGTCGCCTGACTATGGTCTTATAATCTCCATCGCTTGCCAACTATGACCCTTAGACCATTGTTGTGCGACTATGGTCGTCACCTAACAACAGTCTTTCGTCCACCATCGTTTGACTACAATCCTTTGACCTTCATCATCCACTGACTACGATTGTATGAACATCATTGCCCAACCACAGTCCCATGAACACCATTGCACAACTATATATGGACTACAGTCCTTCTGCCTTTGTCACCCAACTATTGTTCTTCAACCACCGCCGCCTAATTATGGTCCTCTGACCACCATCATTTGACTATAGTCTTCTGACCACCATCACTTCATTATAATCCTCTGACAATCGTTGCTTGATTACGATCCTTGGACAACTTTCACATGTTTACAGTTCTTTCGACCTCTGTCGCTCGCGGATTACATTCCTCTAAACTCTGATGCCATCCAACTATGGTCCTCCGACCACCGTCATCCTTCACCCTCCGACTATGGTCCTATATCACCTTTGCCCTCTGACTACGGTCCCCAGATCACCTTCACTCTCCGACTATGATCCTCAGATCTCTGTCGCTCTATTATAGTCATCTGACCACTATTGCCTAACTACCGTTCTCTTACCATTATTACCCAACTACAATCCTCCGACCATGGTCGCCAAACTGTGGTCCTCGGACCACAATTGCCCAGCTATGGTCTTCTGGTCACCATCGTTCGACTACGATCTTCTGAGCAGTCTTTTTACTACATCCTCGGACCACCATCACCCATTTACAGTTCTTCAATCATAGTCAAATACGATTCTTTGACCTCTATCGTCCGTCAACTACTGTCCTTCGACCACTGTCACTTGATTATAGTCCTCTGACCACCATAGGAAAAATGTATACTCAAATAAAAAAAATAGTTTTCTAATTCTCTTAGCCATAATACCACTCCATTTACAACAAACTAAGGAGTATTGATAGGGTTACGCATCCCCTCTCTCTCCATTCTTCAAGCATAAGGAAACATGTATAATGCATATGGAGTTTCATATGTACTGGCTATGTATTAGTTTATTTTGATGATAACAAATATATATTTGAAGGCTCTCGTTATTTACACTAAATGATTTTAGGATTATGTGATTGCATAAATTTTGGACCTCAAAGCATCATTGATCAAATAATTGGATGATAAAAATATTTGAAAGATGATTTAAAGTTTAGAAGATGATCAAGTAGACAAAAGATGCTCGAGAGCATATTTGTAGTCCTTAAGAGTCCTTAGAGTTATTAAGTTTATAATTATAAAATGATAGCTGAACAAGCTCAATGTTTCTACCAATAAAATTCAAAGGCTTAAAATTAATTTAAAATTTATTTTAAATAATTATTTATGCTAGAAATATAATTAGATTTATTTTTAATTCATTTATAAAGTCACGATAAAATTCCAAAATCAATTCGATTGAATCGATCAAATTTTTATGTTTTTATTATAAATTTATATTTTTTTAATTTTAATTTCATTAAATTTACCTCATTTTTTAAACATGAAACTATTTATTAATCCTTTTTTTGTCAATAACACTATTTTTGTCGAGATTCAAGCCCTAATTAAGAAAACTGGTGGGCGGTGTTAGGCAGTTGATAGCCAATATAAAAATTATCGAATAATTATGACATGAGTTTTTTAATACATTGTTGGGATCAATACATTCAATATTTTTATAAACTAAATTATTTCTTCTATTATATTATGTTTCCTATCTCTTATTATTTTACTCTTACTTCTATTATAATATAAATTTCATTACTTTTATAACAAACTATATTAGCTCAAATAGCTTATATCTTAATGGCTATAAGTGATTATTATAATATTTTATATTTGTTTATATACCAATTACTATTTTAAATTCTTGTTGTTTGAAACGGCTATAATCTATAGGATATATTAAATATTATTTTTAGAGCAAAATAAGTCTATAAAGATCTAAAATTTCAGCCACTGTAGATATGAAATTTTTTTTGTTAAAACTTCTTGAAATCTCTCTCTCAAAATACTCTTTTTTAAGGTTTCATTTGGGATCATTTTTCACTGTTTTTTAAAATAATTTTATAGTATAAAAATTTATAGAATTATAAACTTTTATATTAAAAAATACTTTTAGAAAGCAGCACGAAAATTATTCCAAACGAAGCCTAAGAATTGAACAAAGTTTTTAAAATAATGTAGCCACCAAGCCACTTTATTTGTAAGTTTTTTTTTTTTAATTGTTAGATGGTCAAGTCTATTAGTTTGCTCTTAAGGTTTTTAAATGTTAGTTTTCTTGGTTATGATTATTAGATCAAATGATTATGTTATATATTTCTCTTTACTTTTTGTTAGAAAGTTGTAGGCAACTTTGTAAAGAAGCTATAAATTTTGGCAAAACTTACTCCATTTGATGGAGGGGATCTAACGGCTAGGAATGTCAATAAATGATTCGACTTGCTAACCCGATTTAAACCTGGTCTAAAAATTTGGGATTGGGTTGACCCATCTAATAACATGTATGGTTTGGGTTGGGTTTTTTTTATTTGGGTTGACCTGCAAACTCATTTTTGACCTAAAATGACCTATTTAATATCTTTATTATTTATTATTTTTTTAATTTTGAGTATAATTTTTTTATTTTTAATTAATATACTAAAATTTATAGTTAATAAGTTATAATAAAAAATTAATTAAAACGGGTTAACAATTTAGTTTCGGGTTATTTTTAGGCTCATTTACTAAACGGTTCAGGTTCCAGCTGGCTGTATTCAAATTTAGGTAATTTTGAGTCGGACTTGAACCTGATCCTTCAATCCATTTTAACACCCGTACTAACAGTAGTAACATTTGAATAATGAATTCCTAAACGGCGGAGAGACATATGAGAATGTAGGCGAGTTTAACCTTAATAAAAATTCTATGTGTTATCTTTTGCTAATTTACATTTTTTCTACTTTTTCTAAAATTTCTATATATATATATATATATATATATATATATATATATATATATATATATATATATATATATATATATATATATATATATATATATATTCAAATTAAGCTTTTAAATTCCAACAACTACAAAGATGGGATCTTGTAGTAGTAAGATTTAAATCTATGTGAGGACATAGACAAGAGCTGAACTTTATAAAAATTATGTGTGTTGTCTATAGCTAATTCTCATATTTTCACTTATTCTAAAATTTATATCTACTTATTTTCTTGCGAAAGAAGCTTCTAAATTTTGTACTTATTTAATTTTTTGAAAGCCTAAGCATTTATGTTTTTAAGTCTTTCTTTGTTGGTGCCATCCACATCAATATGCATAAGATCATTGATAATATAAGAAAAGTGCAGTCTCAGTCATATTACTACATTGCCTCTTACAACCATTAGAACTCATCATAACCCTTAGTAGGCTCCCAATAACATGAGGATGGAGTACTTTTCTCTCCTCCAACAGTAACACGACATAAAAATTTGTGTACCAAAAAGCAGTTTTAAAAAGCAGTAAGAAAGCCGGCCCAAACGAAGATGTAGTTGTCACATATTGTGGTTTGTAACCACACATCTCTCCCAAACATATGGACTTTGAATTAGCTTATTGTAGTGTTTCAATGATAGGAGTTGGGTGATTAGCCCTCAATCTCGATCTTCATTCACTAGACGCCATCAATTGTTTATGCATCTAATGGGAATGTTATCACTTAGGTTTTGTTTGGGACAGCTTTTGGTCGCTGCTTTCAAGAAGTTTTAATGCTAGAAAGTTGTTGTAGAAAGCAATAAGAAAATTGTCTCAAATGAAGCTTTGCCCGCCCGCCAACCCGTGCAAACCCGCACCTTGTCTGCTAGCCAACTCGCCTTGCTAGCTCGCAGCTTGCTTGCTTTCCCGTGCTTGAGCACGACCAGCAACCAATTTTTTTAATTTTATACATCGAAATCTTCTTTATAGGCAGAGTGGGACTAAACTTGGCCTTGATATTGCCACGAAAGAGAGAGGCAGAAGAAGGCGGTTGCTGTTCGTTGAAAACAACTGAAGGTGAAAAATAAATTCATATCAGATTATTGAGAATATTTACTCCTAAATCAATTAAAAGAAAATTATGGGATTTTGATTTTAATAGCCACAAAAGGGTTAGCAATATTTTAAAAGCTTATTGTGGTGGACTGCCCATAGCAAAGGCCTTTGAAAGTGATTTTGCAACTGTTGGGGAAGGAAATTTGCATCGCGACCATTAACAGCAGTTTAAATCACCACTAAAGCTCCAGATTGTTATTTAAAGTATACTCTCCACCATCTAATGAGTGATGCTCGATACTCTTCTTATAATGTCTTACAAAAAGTAAGAAGTTATCCAATCAATAATATATTGGATGCTCGATATCATTTTCATTCGTCTAGGTTAATACAATGACTTTATATTACCAAGCCATTCATTATAGGAAAGTCAGCTTTTTGCGGGGGAATTTACGGCGGAATAATATCCGTTGTATATGTTGAATAATTTGCGACAAATTTTTATGTTGAAATTTTTTGAAGTTTTTTGCGGCGGATTTGCGACAGAAATTCCGCCACAAATTTGCGGCCGAAATTACTGCAGCAAATCCCCTGCAAGCTGAATTATAATATATTGAAGATTTCACACCATCATCTTTTGGTGGATCTGTATTGAACTCATTATCCTCATCCACTAAATTTATAGAGGCATTGTTTGAACCTAAGGAATCTCTTAATAATTTGTCCATATCATATGTACTTGGATTTTGAAATGGAATTAGTGCTTCCTTAAAATTAGATGTGGCAATCAATATTTGATTTATAGCACCTTTCACCTACAATACTATATTCCTCCCCATATCGATTCCATACAATATATCAAGTAAAAAATTCTTTTAAGATTAAGTGAATATTGACATCTTTCGTAGAATGAAAGTATCTGTTAATATATGATTTGCATGGATATAATTTTTTTCTTGATGAATTATGGCTCGGACTTATAAAATCTAAAAAACTATTAAAATCATTTATTATTATTTTTTAAAAAATTATGATTGATGCTTAATTATCAAACTAAAAGTGATCATAGCTAAAGATAAATATTGATTCTATTTAAAAAAGATGATATTTTAAAATTTAAAGTGAGGTTAAAAATATTATTTATTGTAATTATTTTGCTAAAAGAATTGAAAAATAAGTAATTATAATACTTAATAATTATAATTATGATCATAACATATTAAATAAGAAAGAATGATAATGATTAGTTCTATAAAAAGTATAGCAAGCAACATCCATATGGCAAGTAATTCCTTCAATTGCTACATGAAAAACTTCTTATCTTCCCTTTATTTTTCCAAATTATAGTTTTCTCAATCAATTAGTTTTTTCAATATAACATCAAAATTCATCATTTAGTTTTATAATTATGCTTCAATTGTGAAAAAGTTTGGTAAATTAGGTAACAACCAAGCTAAAAAAGTAATCGAACACAATAAGGTCCGTAAATACAAAAAAAAAATGGCAATGAGCTACGTCCGACACGACAGCATCATGGTGGAGGTTGGGACGGTGGTGATGTCTGCTTGGTGGCAATCGGCATGGCAGATGGGAGTGAGCTAATTGCCGCACGCAAGAGCACTTAAGAGGTAGATGATGAAATGAGGCAATTAGGGCGCGGTTCAAAGATAAAGAGAAGAAGACCTTTGACGACACTCTTAACTACTGCAAAATAAATTCATTTTCTTAATTAGCATCAGCTTAAACTATCGGTAGAAATGAAATATAGCAACGATTCAAAAACCACTACTACTGAATGCTATAACGAGAATCATATTTTGGCAGTGTTTATTTTAGCCATTTATAGCCATAAAATAAAATATGTGACTCTGCACATTGTAAATTTCATGCAATATTAATGAGATGTCTCGTAAGCCAAGTAATTATAAATCCTCAAATAATATATAATTAATATTATTTATGAAAGTCCAAATCATAAAATTTTTAACAATATATATATTTGACTATAAATTAATATTTTTTTATTAAGCTTTTGAACACTTAAAGTCTTATTGAATTTTGCACATGAGTATTGAGTAGGTTAAAGCCTAAGTCATTATCTATTAATTCTTCACAGTTGAAAGGTCTGATCAGTGTGAATTTTTTGGACTGATAACAGCATCCATTCAGCATAATTCATATTTAAATGTTGAAAGATGAGCATTAGTCAAATAGATAATGTGAAAAGAACATTTATTTACTACTATTGCAAGTTTGGTTAGATTCTCTCTCTCTCTCTCTCTTCTCAAAAACATGTTTTTTAAAATTTGTGTGTCATAAAATTAATAAAAAAAAGATTATTTTTACTCATTAAAATTCATAGATTTTTATTATTATATTTAAGTTAAATTACATAGCACGAAATGATAAATATCTATGATTTTGTTTTTTGCATTTAAAAGAAAAAAATTACATCGTAATATTAGGTGTATACTCCAAACAGCTCACACTGAGCTCGAGTCAAATAAAATGGCTGAAAGAAGTCGATCTCGCGAGTCAGTTAGATTGGACTAGACCAATCAGTGGCTATATGTGGGCTCATCTAATATATGAAAAGTTCTAATGAATATCTCATGTAATTAACGAGAAATAATTAGCACATCTATTTCTTGTAATAAGATTTTATCAGGTCATACTATGTCATTCATATATTCATCTTTTAAAACTAGCATTGTCTCTACTTTCATCTATAGGCATTAAGAAGGCAAGCCTAAAGATAAAATAATTTATTTGTCTCGACCTCTTTACTTTCGGACAATAAAATAACAAAGAGTTCTCTTCTTTTCTCGCCATCCTTCTCCCCCCCCCCCCCCCTCTCTCTCTCTCTCTCTATCTCTCTCTATTACACTCTTTTTCTCGTTATATATTCTTTGTAGCCAATCTTTCTAGTAAGGTCAAGGTATCTGCTACGAGCAAATTTAGATTCAACATCAGGATGCCCTTTAAATTCTATTGAGCATTCGAAAAATAAATGATTTTTCAAAATCCTAAATTTTAAATAAAAAAACTCAAATTTTTAATACAAATTTGAAAGATATTGTGACTATTTTATATTAGAATATGTTGAATATATATATATATGCTAATTTTACATATGTGAGATACAAGGGCGGATCCAGCCTTAATTTTCGGGGGGGGAAGTATAGAGTTTTTTTTTCATAAATATCCTTACAATCAAAATTTATTCTGAGGGCACTGCCTCTTGACCCCTATTTGTTCATCGTTGTACGCTTTGCAGATATGTCAAGGGGGCAGCGCCCCCTGGCGGGGTTTGACCTGCCTGGTCAAGTCGCGGGGTCAAGGGGCAGCGCCCTTGCGGGGGTTTCCGGGGGCAGCGCCCCTGGAACAAATTTTTGTTGTAAGGATATTTTTGGATTCTCTTTACTATTTCTCTTTGTATTTGATTCATTGTTCCCTAACAATAACATCTCTGTACAAATTGTTTAATTATGTTGGGACAATTGCCTAAAAATCATAATATTTTAAAATTTTTAGTAGGGCAATTGCCTAAAAATCCTTGTAGTAAAGACTAAAAAATACATTGAATGAGACAAATTATCTAAATAATTATATAATAAAAAAAAATTTATTTTTTCTGAGAGGACAATTGCCCACCTGGACATAAGGTGGATCCTCCCATGTGTGAGAAACAAACTCAAAAATTACTCAACAATACAATTATCTTTTACAGCGAAAAAAATATATGACAAAATGTAAAACATTTTTCATGAACCAATAAAAGAACTGAACGCTGCCACCGCCGCGAAATTCACAAAATAATGCTATAACTGACACGGCCATGTCCTCACTCCAATTCGGCCAGAAACGAATCTCGCGTCACGGTGGGACCCACCCAAATTCTCAAATGAAGCATTCCACCAACAACAGGGTGTGAATAGGAGTTAATAAGTGGTATTCAAATCTGATTCAAATTGATGTTGACTGATCAAACATAAAAAGTACATATCAATAATTAAAAGAATTAAAAATAAATAAAAATTAAATGAGTCACCATCGGGTCCAAATCAAACTCGTGGTGTTCACCCGAACCCGATCTGTCAATTTAATGAGCTGAAGTTTCAGACCCAGGTCAGGCCTGTTTATTAAATGAGTCAACACGAAACTGAATTCTTTCGGTTAGGTCCGAATATTGTTATAAAGTCGGGTCATTTATTGACAGCCATAATAAATGTGAACATTGTGATATAAATTATTAATAGGATGTTGGTTTTGTTGAAAAAAGAATGCAAAGTACTCCAAAATTTAAGGGATTTTGTATGATGAAAATGGAATACAATTTAAAAATTTAAGAAGTTCTTTTTTTACTCCTAATTTCTTTTTTTTACTTGTGTTCAAACACAAGATGGTTGGATCAAGTATTTTCCAATTTCAGTTGGATTACATGAAGGATCAGCCTTAAGCTCATATCTTTTTGCTTTAGTCATGAATGTTCTTACTAGAGATTTGTAAGAGGATATTCCCTGGTTATGCTTTTTGCTGACGATATTCTTCTTGTTGATAAGACTAAAGAGGGAGTTGAAGGTAAACTTGAATTATGGAGGTCAACCTTAGAGTCTAAAGGTTTTCGTTTGAGTAGATCTAAAATTGAATATATTGAGTGTAATTTTAGTAGTAATGGTTCTAATAGGAGGTTTGTAACTTTGAGCGATCAAGTCATTAATAAGAGTACACGTTTTAGATATCTTGGGTCTATTGTTTAAAGTGATGGTGAAATAGATGGGGATATCTATTAGTAGAATTTAAGTTGGATGGATTAAGTGGAGGAATGCATCGGGCTTATTGTGTGATAGAAAGTACCACTCAAACTTAAGGGAAAATTCTATAAGATGGTGGTTAGACCTGCAATGCTTTATGGCGCAGAATGCTGGCCATTAAAAGAGAAGCATAATATTAAGTTAAGTGTTGTACCGATGAGGATACTCAAGTGGATGAGTGGCTTTACCTTTAGAGACAAGATACGAAATGAGCATAAACATGAAAAGATTGGAGTAGCTCCAGTGGCAGATAAGATTAGGGAGAGTCGCCTTAGATGGTTTGATCACATAAAATGGCGGCCTTTTGATGACTCGATTAGGAGAGTAGATGTATTAGATTTAATCTATGTTAAGAAAGGTAGAGGTAGACCTAAAAAGACTTAGTTGGAAAATAATAGAAATGACCTTTCTTTATTGGATCTAAATGAGAATTTGACTCTTAATCAGACACAATGGAGAAAAATGATTCATGTAGCCGACCCCACGTAGGGGGATAAAGGTTTGATGTTGTTGTTGTATAAACTTGCCTGATTTTGATCGAATTTCTTTTTTACAGCAAGTTGACTGCCCGGCCACCGCCACCCCTACTAGCATGTGCTATCATCACTGTCACCATCAACAACCGCTACTAACTTTCGACTACGATGAAGTCTTTTAATCTTTTAAATATATCGTACTAATCTCCAAGCAAATATAATAATTTTGAAGTGCATCATAATACACATTATATGAGAATATTCTAACACATTTTTTCTAATCATTTACATTCATCATTACTCTAAAAATGAATTCAATAATTCTTAAAAAAATCATTAAAAAAAATTATATCAAGAAATGGTATAACACAAAATTTTCCTTCTCTATGTAATGCTTTCATTTACCATATCACTAATTAAGAAAAAAATACCTAAATAAATTAAGACTAAGAAAATACACTTTAATTTACATCAAAATTAGTGCATACTTTTGATAGCACTAATCTCAACACAAATCCTTATAAATTTTTTTTTTGTGTGTGTTCATTAATCCTGTACAACTAATTCCAAAAATCATGTTGCCACAACTGCATTTCCTCCTCCACCAGCTCCGCCGCATCCCAGTCAAATACCCCCACCATTCCCGGCGGCGTTATCAGCATTCCCGCCGCCATTTCCATCATCATTTCCGGCATATTGAATACATCCTCCTCGTCCAAGACTGCAACCAAAGGCGGCGCTGGAGACGAAACCATCGTCGACGCCGGCCGCGTTTTGTGCATCTCGGCCGCCTTGACGGCGGCCAGGCGAATATCGTCGGGCAGGGTCGAACGCGGCACGGGCAAAGCCCAGGCGGAGTCCGGGAAGTTCAAAACTGCGGATTTTCCGCGAAGGGCTAAGGCCGCGACGTCGTGGGCTCGGGCAGCCATCTCCGGTTTGGAGTAGGTGCCGAGCCATATGCGGGTTTTGGTGCGGGGTTCGCGCATCTCGCAGACCCATTTGCCGCCGTTGCGTTCGCGAACGCCGCGGTAGACGGGGTGGCGAGTAACGCGGAATTTCTTGCGGCCGGACTTGCGCTTGGGAGGGGGGGAAGGAGAAGGAGAAGGGGAAGGGGAAGGGGAAGAAGGGGAGGGTACGTGGTCGCATGAGGAGGACGCAGAGGTGGAGAAGCTGTCGGAGCAGTCCATGGAGGAGGAGAGGAGCTGTGAGAGAGTGAGTTATGAGTTGAAGAAAGAGAGAGAAGGGGGTTAAGTAGTGGGAGGGAACGTCGCGGTGAACCGCGCAGAGGACGCGCGAGGATGGAAGACAAGTGTGAGGTGTGCGGAGGGTGAACACGTGGGAGGGAAGAGCACGTTTTTGGGGTGTCAAACCGCCAAAGGATGGATAAACCTGGCACGACACTCTGGCTGGTGGGGGCCGCACAGTCACTCTCCGCTGCGGAGCCAGCGGATTGTGGAATAACAAATTTTTAAACTGTTAAATGTTTTTTTTTTCTCCAATTTATAAAAAAGAGAGCATTTTAAGTTTAAATTAATTTAAAAAGTATAATAATAAAAAAATTTAAAAAAGAATAAATACGAAACTTAATTATACGATTTCAAATAGAAACCAGAACTTCATTATCTAATTTCTAAGACAAAATTTTCATTTTCCGGTTTCTATTGAAGCCGATACTCTATTCAACGGTTTCAATCAAAATCAGTTCCTTATTTATCGGTTTTAACAATTTAATTCTCTTTTAGGTTTTCTAAAGAAAGAAAATTTAAATTGATTTTTCTTAACAATGATTGCAATTTTATTTTTTTTTATTTATTTACACTGTTATATTGTTTTGCTTTTTTGTTAAATTATAAATTATTAATAAATTTAGATAAATTTAATGTTACTTATTCATTAAATTTTTATTAAAAAATAAATTAAATATATTTAATTAAAAATTAATAAATAAGAAATAAATTTAATCAAACAATGATTTCATTTAAATATATTAAAAATAAAATAAATTTTTTTTGTTTAAAAATAAAAAAAATAATAAAAACTATTATTTTTAAAATGAAAAAAATTTGTTTAAAATTAAATTTAATTTCTATTAATATTTTTAAATTTAATTTCTATTAAAATAAATTAAATGTTAAAATTTATATTAAATATAATATTAAAATTTTTTATTTATTGATATAACTAAATTTTATTTTTATATATATTTGCTCTCACTGTGCGACCGACTCTCCACCCATTTTTCCTCACTTTTCTCGCCCTTGCTCCTTTCGCCCGTCTTCTCCTCTTCTCATTTTCTATACTTCGTATCTGGTCGAAGCCGACCTTGCCCGCGCTCCAGTGGCCGAATTTTGCCAAGGAGAAAAAAATAGTCTAGTCGTTCTCCTTTGCTTCGTTGGCCAGCCAGGTTTATATATATATATATATATATATATATATGCAAATTTCATGTTTAGATCCTCTATGTATTATTATTTTTTTCCTAAATAAAATTTTGAATGGCTATGAAAAGGAAGCTGAAATGAATAAGAAATAGATAATAAAAAATCATGTGAAAAAAGTAATTAAAGAGATGAGAAAGGATGAGAGAATAATTATAAAAATAATATATTTTTAATAGTTAAATTTCTAAATGCAAAGAGCACTTTTCTCGAACATATCTTGGTGAGCGAAATAAGCAACTATAGATACCAAAGAACACAAACATAGAGCAACTAAAATTGTTTGTTGTTAGAGCCCTAAAGTTAGATTCAACTAAAGTTCGGGTTAGATTGGTTTGTTGGCTTCCCGTTGGAGATGTGTTCATTGCGTGAGACATTGATGATGATGATGATGTCTGTGAAGTTGTTATGCAATATGCTTACACTCAATTTTTGATTGTATATGTTGAGGTTGAAGAGGTTGGTGCTCCTCAATGCAATAAAGAGAATAATATCACTTGTGATACGGAGGAGAACATATGTTACTTTCGGGTTGAGCAACAAATGAATTTTTCTGATTCAAAGATCCATCAGAGGATCCTTCACATGTTAAGTAAAGTATTTAAGATGGTTATTTTTTTATTTGTCATATACATATATAAATTTGAAGTTTGTGTTGGGAAAGTTAATTGAAACTCGTAGGTGTGTGGAAAATCAAACTGATCATTCACAACCCGAACCAGCAATTGTTGATGGTTATATAACAATGAGCAGAGGTACAAGTGTCGAGTCTAGTGATAATACAACTGATACTTATTTGGAATTTGGCGGGGTTGGGTTTTGAAGGTGAGTGTGTAATGCATGACCTCATAAGGGATTACTATGCGAGGACTCATACACTGCTGATAGAATGGTTAATATGAATACATTTGTGGGTATGTGCATGAATGCTGAAGAAATGGAATAGTGAGCTAAATTTTGATGTAGCTATGGAGATACTAGGAACAGCTCATACAGTTGAGAGTCTTGATGAAATATTGGAAGAAATGCATTTTCCAAGAAAAAAAAAATCTACAATTTATGCTTACGGGTTGGTCCATAAAGAATAATGTTAAATTTCAAGTTGTTGCATCCTCCCAAAAGATATATATAGTATGTTGTGTACATAAATATGCACAATTGCGTTAATGGCTTTGGCGATTCCATGCTTGTGCTAGTTGGCACTTAGGTGGAACATGGAAGGTATCATTAATCAAGCACACACATACATGTTCAAATCCCATATGTCTCAGTGGACATAGGTAGTATATATCTAGATTCATCACGCATTTCATACTCCCAATGATTCGATGATAGATTAATCTTAAATCAAGAGAATTTATCACGCACATAGGCGGGATCGAGCATTGCAGCCTACGGGCGGGTGCTACTCGCGAGTGTGGGATCGCATTGCAGGCGAGTTTCTGTGTCATTTCGGGTTAATTTAGGGTTTCCGGGTCAACCTGAACCCAACTCGATTTTAGAAATGGGTTGGAAAATGAAACTTGAACACGACCCGTCTAGCAAACAGGTTGACTCGAATCCAAAATTTTTTGGGTAGGTTCCGGGTCGGGTTTCAGTTTGGATCAAGTATTGACACCCCTAATCACACTTATTTAAGGCACTTGAGAGAAAATTTTAAGAAAGTCATTCATGGGATAGACATATCTGACATTGAGTTCATGTGCCAAAAGATGTATTTGGTCGAAAGTATAGATGGCTACGTACATTTCATACGTACATTACAGATATTCAAAATGTGAAGTAGTAGGCCTACCCATGGCTAATTGATTGTGATGTCAGTAGATGGACGTTGACCCATATTAGAGGTTTTAGATATGGTATAATGACCACAAATGCATTAGAGTAGTCAACGATGTGCTAAAGCGTGCAAGAGATTTGCCTATACAAGTCCTTATAACTTCCATATAGCATTTTATTTAGTTTTTTACCATTGATTTTTTTTGCTTTCAAAAAATTTTTATACTAAAAAGTTGATTTAGAATGTAGTAAAAAAATTGTTCCAAATGAAGCCTAAATATATATTGCAGATTATCTTCTTCATTAAATATATAACGAAGAAGATAACCTATGGATTACCATGTATCTATAATTAAGGTTTTGTTTCAGATAGCTTTCTTATTGCTTTACTTTTAGATTGCAACCTTAGTTTCCGTTGGGCCACAACTTTTTTAGTATTATTTTTTTAAAATTGAGCTAGGAAATTGCTTTCTATAACAACTTAAAAAAGTTACTTTCTCTATAGCATCTTTATAAAAAGTTGAAGCCTTCTCAAACAAACTCTAAATCATGTTCTTATATGGATATGAATCTTAGTGAAAAAAGTTCTATATTATTTTAGTCATTTTAAGTCAGTCATAAATATTAGGGGGTGTCATGTAAATAACCCGCTTCAACAATTAGACTTGAAACTTTTGGATTTAGGTTGACCCAATTAAGTTTTGGGTTAAGTTCAAGTTGAAAATTGTGATCCAATTATTGTTCGAGTCTGGCTTAGGTTGACTTGAAAAACTCAAAATTAACCTGATTATTGTTTAGGTTCACGTAAAATGAGATGTATTGATATAAAAATTTGTAATAGTAAATCGGTCATACAAGTTGGGTTAGAGTTAGATGGGTTCTAGTTGAGTTGGTTGGGTCAAACTTTTTGACTCGCATAATAAATAGATCGTTTCAATTTAAGTTAATCTCGAGTTAGAATCAAACCCAACTAGCTAACCCGAATTGACACCCCAATTGTTAAAAACATGACTTCATTTATTTATAAATTTAAATAAAATACTTGTTATAATGTTTCTTATAAAATTTCTAAAAAGAATTCCTTATTGGCCAAAATTTTTTTTACATTTAATTTTACATCCAATGAGGTTCACACACACATATCATAGAAAATATTTTGAGTGTGAACATTCTAAATAAAGTCCAAACATCAATCTTAATTCTAAAAACATGAAAAAGGAAAAAAATCATATGATCTGGCTCAATTAAAATGATCAACTTTAGTCCGCCCCCCGCCTCTATTAGAGAAGACGTGTTATATTAAAATTCATATTTGATAAAGTAGCTAGATTTTTCTATGATGTATCAATATTGTGTAGTGTTGTGTATTATTATTAAGTAAATATTAATTTAATAATGCTATTATTAAGATTGCTGTTTGAAGTGTAAACACTAAAAATAAAACTAAAAAAAATCTACAAAGGTGAATAAAATGGGATAATATCCTAAATCTCCTAAAATTTACTCTGCCTCCTTTGATTTCTAACGATGTTCTAAAAGCTCTAACTTTTTAGCATTTAGAGCCGTGTAAAAAAAGATGAACAACCTCATACATAAAAGACAATAATGAACATGTAGTAATTGGCAAGAAAAGGTATATGTGCCAATAAATGAACAAACCCAACTAACAAAATTCAGGTTTGGTAGACCTAATTCATTTGGGTCTTGAAATCTAAACCCACTTAATTTTTAGATGAGATTCAGTTAACACAAAAATAAAAAAATGACTCGAATTGACCTAATTATCGTTCAATTTAAATTGGTCATATCTGAGTTAAACAGATCATTTTTGGGTTAAAGGGTCATATTGATCTAAAAATTGCACCATATATATAAAGAACAGGTAAAATTGGTTGGGCTCAAGTTAGGTGGGTTCAGGTCGAGTCGAGTTTGAGTCAAATATTTTGACTTGTATTCTAAATGGATTAGAATTATGTCAAATATATCTACGTTGGGTCAACTTTAGTAGAACAGAAATAATGTGTAAATTTTCAATAGATGGATGGCGACTATGTTGATAGTGGTAATGATGAAAGCAAGTAGGAGTGAATATTTATGGTTTGTAGATGAAATATTTTGAAGTGGGCTAACTATAGTTAAAAAAATGGGAGTGGGCTAACTATAGTTAAAAAAAATGGAAGATGAAGCAAATGACCAATGCTAGTAGATGAGATATTTTGAAGTACTATTCTTTCTTAAGTTATAATTTTATTGTAATTAAACATAGTTGTGATACAATATTCTATTTGTTCTTTAAGAATTGAAACAATTGAAATGTATCTTTGTTGTTATACTAAAGGTAAATATAGTATAGGAATCAATTAGATGTATTCATTTACGATGTTTTTAAACTATATTTAGGGTTCGTGTGAGGCAGCTTTCTTACTGCTTTCTAAAGCAGTTTTCTAGTACAAAAGTTTTTTGAACAAAAAAAATAAAAAACAAAAAATCTACTTTAGAAAGCTATAAGGAAGTTGTCCTAAACGAAGCTTTAGACTATTCAACCCTAGTATAGGCTTGAGTCAGTTCAATCCTTAATTTGACTTCATTCACTTCTGGAACCCAAATAAGTTACTAGCTATCCAATTGGATCTCCCTTGATCATCTAATGGTCCAAGGGTAATTGATCTCTAAAAGACTCATGCTTTGTTTCAGACAATCTTTTGTCATTATTTTTTCTCTCCTTTCATTAATTTTTTGTGCTAGAAAGTAGCTTTTGAAAGCAGTGAGAAAGCCATCCCAAATGAAGCCTTATTGGGTTGGTCTCACTCAATGGATTTAATCTATGCCCAATATATAACTAAGGTTTCGTTTGGGATGACTTTCTTGCTGCTTTTAAAGCAATTTTTTAGTACAAAAATTAAAATTTTTGTACTAAAAAGTTACTTTAAGAAACAATAAGAAAGTCATCCCAAACGAAGTCTAAGTCTAGCATATCCACATTTATGTTAGCCCTTTTGAACCCACTTGAGCTATATGATACTGTTTTCTAAAGTACTTTTTAGTATTATATATATATATATATATAATAAAATAAATATTTGTGATCATTTTTATTTTTATATTTAAAAATATGTTTATTTAAACTATTTAAATTTCAAAGAGAGCCTTTGACTCCGTTTGGAACAACTTTCTGGTAAGCGCCTACGTATATTTATTTAACAGGTGCTGTGATGTGGACGAGGGAGACGCAACACGAGTGACGAAATAAAAGCGGATATCGCGCGGCAAAGGCGTTGCTTTGGCGACCATTTTTTAAGAAAATAATGAACACACAGGCGGCGGCTTACGGTTCGTAGGCCGTTTTTCTCGCTGGCGGTTTGCGGGCCCACCCTAACATCTCTCTGCTAATTTTCGTTTTAAATAAAATTAATATTATATTAAAATCTATATACAGCAGAATCACCTCAGCTTCGTATAAAGGGGCTCATCGTCGGCGGCTGCAGGAAGAGGAGCGACTAGGGTTTGGGTATTTCCGCATGGGACGCGCGGACTTTCCACGGTGAGCGCAGGATTGACCGGCCGAGCTGATGACGATGACGATGACGATGGCGATGACGATGACGATGGCGATGACGATGCGCGACTCAAACTCGCTGTTGATTGCATGGTTAGAATCTGATTTCCTTACTGATGCCGATTGGAGCTAGGGTTTTTTCATCGCGTATTTCTGGCTGTGGTTGCAGTTTTGTATTTGTTCCTAGCTTCTTCGTCTTTATCATCCTTCCCCACATATCTCGTTTTTAATCTTCCCATCATTCTTTCTCTCAACATTCTGCTGAAACTGACGGGTTGAGGGCATGGCGGTTATTGTATTGTAGGAGGTCGTCTTTTGTCAATTGATTAGTTTAATAAAAGATGCGAGGAAACCGTAGAATCAGTGACGATGGAGGAAGGAATAGCGATAACGATTCCTCTGATAGATTGAAGGACCGCTGTTAGCTTACCGCCTTACAGAAGCAGGAGCCCTTGTATGCATGATAGAAGCGTGCTGAAGAGGGCCTGTAGGTGGTTCCCTAATACCAGGGGTAGACCTGTTGACTGGTGGTGGGATCATCTGCTATGGCACTCGGATCATGGAAACGAACTTTTCCATGAGTTCTCACCCGAATCTACTCTGCAATGTTGTCGCCCGCAGCCCCCACCACAGATTCCCGCTGAGTAAGAGGGTTATAAGTTCTTGGACAGTGGCGTTCTTCCCTGATTATGCATCTGCTGATCCCAGCTGGAAGCGTTGTCAACAGACAAAGGACAGAGAATTGCATCACCATATTGATGATCCTCTATAAGAAACTTCTCTGGTTTTGGAGGGCAGTGCGTGGTTAGACAGAAGTAAATGTTCTTTGAGGAAGGTCTTTTGGAGGCATCTACTCTGACCATGTTTTTCGTTCTGCTTTTCATAGTGAAGACAGTTTGAGAAAGAGTAATGTTTATGACATGGATATTCAGAGAAGTGAGATGCATCATCATTATCGTGGCCTCCCTAGGGATCCATAAAATGATCTTGACAGGAAAAAAGGTTTATTGCAGAGATTCATCTTTGCCTGAAATGCATTCCTTTCAGCTGATGCTTTTTAATGGTACTTCTTCATCTAACATAATAAAGGAAGTGCATCATGATCATGGCCTCCATAGGGATCCATATGATGATGTGAACAGTAAGAAGATTTATTCCAAGGATTTATCTTCTCCTAAAATTCATACCTTGCAGCTGAGACCTCTTGGTTGCACTTCGTCATCTAGTATAGTAAAGGAAGATTTTATGGTAATCCACCACAAGCACATCCTAGGTGAACTTGCTACAGGCACCAGTAGGTGTTCCAATGTCACTTTGGAGAATAATGCATACATGGATGTATCACTCTATGGTTAACCAAGAAATGGCATACATGATCTGCCCCGGGGTATTTGGTCATGAGCTGCTTGGCAAGAGAGGGCAGGATGATCTTAGGTACCTTGCACCAGACAAGCTATATGAAAAGGCACCATATGTTTCTCAGAGTGTTTTTTTTTTTTTTTTTTTTGACAAGTTCTCTGATGTAGAGAGATCATCGAAGAAGCATCACAAATAAAGCTCCTCAGAGCTAGAACACAAAAACAGTGAAAACATTGCTAAAATCCCAAAAATATTCATCATTCATCTTCCCTCTTACAACTCCTATTCTTATAAGCTAGCAAGAGAAACCTAGAGAAATCAAGAACATTCTAGAATCCTATAACAAGCTAATTAACATATGTCTAAGGAACAATTTAGCTAAGATGCTCTGCATCATTCTCCTCTGGTACAAAGAATCCGGAACTATCAGTCTCAGTGGATAGTCAAGCTGGCGGTGGAACTCCTGATCTTGGGATTGTATAATTTTTCAGCCGGTGGAAAGGAATTCGTATCCGTATGTTGGAGATGAGGAAGAGGAAGCTGCTGATGCATGTTCATCACTGGAGATAATTACTTCCATATCTTCTGTGTAACTGCTTGCTGACTCTTGCTTGAGTTGCTGAAGCTGCATCTTAAGGTCGTGAAGATCTGCACTGATCTTTTCAAAGCAACCAATACTAAATTCCTCTTCTTCAAATGGCTCCTCCAAAACTGAAACTGGACTTGGTTGATCAACCTCCTTGTCACTTCCAGGACAAATTGATCCGGACTTATTGCAATGAGAAGCAGGAAGTTCATCTCCAACATGGTTGATTAATGACTCCTTCAGTGCAAGCTCATGTTTATCACACTTTGACAATTTCACATTCTTTTCTAATTTCGTAAAGTCCTGAAGCTTCTCAAACCCATTTTTTCGATCTGTTAAAGAAGAGTTGTCGGTGTTACTTCGAGAAACTAACAAATTGTCATCCATATCCCTTCTTTCACCGGTAGAATCATCAGGAAGCTCAAAAGCTATATGTTTCTCAGAAGGGTGTCTCAAATCATTATTATTTTTGAGTTTTTCTGAACTCACATGAATCTTCTGTTCAATTAATGTATTTTCTTCCCCATCTGAATGATTCTTGTCTTTGTTACTAACTTTTTTAAAGTTTCTGATGAAGTATTTTTGTGCCTAATGAATTCATCATCAAGAGACAACCAGTTGCTCGTACCTTCAACTTCTTGTGCATAATTCTATTGACGCTTTTTCCTGATCAGTTTCTAGAGTTCCATTAAGAATTTTCACGAATTAAAGATGAAGTTGGAAAATTGTCGGCCGGAAGAGCAGGGATTGGTCCCAAAATAGGGGACTTGGAATTGTGAGCTCTAGCAGGATTTAGGCCTGATATCTGATTCGTGTCAAGCGGCAGCTCCAACGGAAAGTCGTATGGCGCCAGAAATCGAATTGATGGAGAGATTAATGATCTGGAGGGATGAGAGGTTGCTGAACTGTTCCGGGAGGAATCCGGAGAGCTAGTTCTGCTAGACAAGAAGCCGTTGCAGATTAGATAGCCTACCGAGCTCTAGCAGGAGCGAGCCAGAGAGCGAGTTCTCGTACAGAAACAGATTTGTGAGCACAGTGCAGTAGCCAAGCTACGGAGGAATGGAACCTGAGAGCATCGCTGTGTAAATAGATAGCGTCTGCTGATTGGAGAGGCGGCCAATCAAAGCGGGAATAGATCCAAAGATATTGGTATCAACGGAATCAAGAATGGGGCCGGACAGGCGGTTGTTGTAGAGATGGAGGTTCAGGAGAGCGGTAGACTCTCCTAGTGAAACGGGGATCTGACCAGAGAGAGAATTGGAGCTGAGATCGAGTACTACGAGGCGGCGACAGTTGGAGAACGAGGAAGGAATGGAGCCAGTAAGGTTCGTGGATGGGGAAGGATAGCCGGGACGCCTATCGCGAGACCATTTCTTTGGATTGAAGGGGCAGAAGATGAGGTGGAGGACAAGGAAGCAGAGGGCACTGATGAAGACGGCTTCGAAATCGCATGCTGGAGCGAAAACGAGATCGTTCGGGAAGGCTTACACGGGTGCGGATGAGTGCGGGAATGGGCGGATGCCTGCTGTCGCGAGCGGCATGGCCATTTGCGCGAACTGGACAAGCATGGACACAAATCGCAGGTTGATGTTGTGTTACGAGGAACACGGGCAAGGTTGCAGATGGGCAGATCATGTGTGGAGATGTCCGACGGTATGGTTGCCATCGGTGAACTCATTTTGGTATGGTTGCCAGAAGATGGAATCACTGGTATGGTTGCCAATGGGGGATGTGTAGATTCGTCGGTATGATTGTCGGCTGGTGGAGGCTTCGAACGTCGTCGACAGGCTAGCTTCATACATGATCTTCCCAAAGCATCCTAAACCTCGATCGACGTCAAGGGTTGATGTAGCAGCAGCCCAGTGCCCTGATCGACATCAAGGGCCAAATCTGGCTCTGATACCATTCTGATGTAGGGAGATCATCGAAGAAGCATTATAAACAAAGCTCCTCAGAGCTAGAACACAAAAACTGTGAAAACACTGCTAAAATCCCAAAAATATTCGTCATTCATCTTCCCTCTTACAACTCCTATTCTTATAAGCTAGCAAGAGAAACCTAGAGAAAGCAATAACATTCTAGAATCCTATAACAAACTTGTAACAAATTAATTAACATATGCCTTAGGAATAATTTAACTAAGATGCTCTGTATCATTCTCAGGTGAATTTAGAGACTCTATTGATTCAACTTTTTTGGATTATTCAGGGGTTAGGATTGGCACCACAAACGCTTCACGTAGGAATTTAATTGATGGAGTTTTGTTTGACCAGCGTCATTCATTACATGGAGATGCTAGCGCAGAGCAGCATCATTCCTTGCATGGAGATGCTGACCCAAGTCATCAGGATATGAGGATTACGTATGAAGAGTTTCTAGGTGATTTGGATGGTGAGACTTGTAGGTTAAGACTTAAATCATTTAAGGATCATAAAATAAGCCTTTTTGGTTTTCATTGAAGTGATGCTCCTCCAACGGATTACAAAGGATCTAGGACCGGAAACACTTTTTTCTCAAATATTCATACTGATATGTGTGAACGGGGCATGATCCTCACGGGATGTCATTTAGGGATACTTTATCTTATCAGGATATAAAAATATTGTAACTTGAGATTATGCTATCTGTGGAAATATTGGTGAAACCGATTCATGAAGCATGTTTTCGAATGAGCAAAATACCTTTGTGGTGTTTTCTTTACCTTGTTGGAGTGAGGAAATGTAGCTAAATGAAGAACCCGTGAGGTTGTCGCTGCCAAGGAGAATGCTGTTTGAAGGCTCCCAACAAAGGACTTCCCACATAGACGGTCTAGATCTGATGCATGGATTCTTTCTCCTGGTGATTCTACCGTGCATGCTGAAAATAATCATGACATTACTTCTAAAAGGAGGCGTTTAAAGCGTGGCCATGTGGATATCAATGCTCATTTCCTTTGGAAGGGAAACAAAACTTGATAAGGTCTTATGGGCATTGGAAGAGAGTCTTAAATGATCGGCCTGATGCTCAGGATGGATTGGTTCTTGACAGAAGTAACTGTTTTGTAATTAATGATCTACCTGAAGATTCAGAAGAGTTAAAAATTTAAGTATACGAGGCTTTTCAACGTTATGTAAAGCTGTTGAATGAGAGTATCGTCAAATCATATTTGAAGGTCAAGAAAACCCTAAAAAGCAGTTATGCTTTGTATGTGGTAGGTCTCTTCTCATTACTGAAATGTCTTCATGTAAACATATCCTTGCTCTCCATATAATAAGCAGATATACTATGATCTGCTGCTATTTGTAATAAACTCTATGTCTAATGAGGAACAATACGTTTTCGTTGCTTCATCAAGTGAGCATGAGTTAGCTACTTACATTCCTTGTGCTTCCTAATCATTTAGGTTCATAATGTTCACAGATTTCTTAGATTTTGAGCTCTGGGCGGAAGCAAAAGTTTCATAAAAAATTTCTGATATTTCTGAATATTGGGAATCGCTAACTTTGTAGCAGTGTGCAATCCTTGGTAGAAGTTAATTCCAGAGAACTAATCATTATAATAAGCCTCATGCATGTTTGAAGTAAGTTGCTTGACCTGGAGATATGTTTTTATTTCTTGGTGGAAGTTTTTGGAGGATTGTTGGGATCCCATTGAGGATTGCACGAGCTACTTAACATAATGTCGCTATCTGTAAGTCAGCAATCTGAATCACTTTATCTACCTTATCCATAAACGAGAATATAGAGTTAGAGTTACAGTCAATGCTGATTCCATATCAGTTTGGTCAATCTTTGGTAAACACTGCTGTGCTAACAATTGTTGCAGTGAGAACGTGATAATAGCTACAGAATGTTATTGCTGGGGTTCTTAAGTTAAATGGTGCTTGGTCTTGGCATTTGTTTTACTGTTTTCTTAGCAGATGAAGCCTTTAAAGCACATTCTTGGCCTCTGGAAATTCTGAAATGGTATAAGAGGTGAGGCTAAACTATGTGAAGGATAAATTTAGCTGCTATAAAAATAGGCCTTACAGTTCAGTTGCATGCATGTTGAATTGATCGTAGATTTAGGAAACTGGTTATCTTTTACACTTCTCTGCTTTGAATCATATTCAATAGCACATGCTTTTTTATTTTATTTTAGATCAGCATTGTCATTTTCTTATGTAAAATTTCCTTTACACTATTTATTGAGGCACGGACAAGTTTTGGTTGATTGATGTATCTGGTGTTTATTTCTTAGTTGACAAATTTAGGTTGGTTTTAGTTACTCCTATGTTTTATAAATGCAATGAATCATCATCCTTGATGGTCTTTCTGTTCGATTAACGCGATGGATCACATTAGATGCACTGAAGTTTCAGAAGACGGTAACATTTTATTTGTTTCAGTGGCTTTGATATCACTGATTTGATCAAAATTTTGTTTGTACGATGTAGTTGGCATTGATACATATGGTTTGTTTATGATGCAATTTGATCTCTGTTTTCATTTCTTATTGTTATTTTTTCTTTTTTAATTTTGAATGCAGTTTAACTTCTTATTTCCTCTTTTAAATATTTCTGTTTAGCATTTGTTGAAGATAAGTTTTTGATTGATCCCTGTTTTTCATAAATAAAGGAGTTTTCTTCTTCTTTTTTTTTTTCTGGCTCCTTTGACATGTTGGTGATAGTCTTTCATTCATGCTACCCCTTTACTTGAATGCGAATGTTTTTGTTGCATAGTTTTTTTGGTAAGAAGGTGGTGCTTGGAGCAATTGTTAGGTGTCTAGAGCATTTTTTTGTGAAATTACCTTATCCAGCTTTGCCGTGAATAGATGGTTTTACGTTGTTTCTTTTCATCACTTAAATTCTTCGTACTTGTTAATCTGAGTTGGTTTTGAGACTTAATAACTGCACATTTGGGTCTACACAAAGCATTGTGTCCTTACGGGTTGGAACTGGCGTGTATCTTTTGGTCAGAAGCATATTAGACCAGGCCTTCTGAGGCCAAGGTTCTCGGAGTAAACCTTATCTTGTCACCTCCACTTGTCTCTGCCCTCAATATTTCCATTAAATGCAGTGCCTTAAATTCAAGTCTTCTTAGCGTCTAGGGCATTGAAAAGTTGCTCAGAGTTTTGCTGTCTACCTGAGAAATTTTTATCTATTTATTCTTTGTAAATAACTTAATCTTTTAACAAAGTTGCATCGTCATCTTGATATTCCTCTTCTATTTTACCTAGACAAGGTTGATCACCCTAATGTTTTGATTGACATTTGTATTTTATGATAACATGAACATTAGTCATGCAGACAACAACAACAATAATAGCATTCAGCCTTTATCCCATTATGTGGGGTCAACTACATGAATCTTTTTTCTCCATTGTGTTTTGTTAAGAGTCAAATTTTCATTTAAATCTAATAAAAAAATGTCATTTCTAATATTTTCGAACCAAGTTCTTTTAGGTATATTTCTATCTCTCTTAACATAGGCCAAATCTAATACATCTACTCTCCTAACCGGGTCATCAGAAGGCCGACGTTTTATGAGACCATGGAATTGACCCATCATCCCTTTTATAACAGGCAAAATTATCCATTTTAGCTCAGGTGGTCGGGTTCTTAAGTTCTTATTTTTTTTTTACCTTGAACATTGTACACAACCTCTTGATCCATGATTGAGCTACAGAAGGCTTATGAGACTTGTAGGGAATCATATGGGTTGGGGGATTGGGGTTCCTATGAAGTAATTGAGTGGATTAGGTGGATTTTTCTGATAAATCCAAGAGCAAAGAAAGGAGGATGCTGATGAGTAGTGTTGGTTGGCATGCCATAAGGCTTGGATTCCATGCCAATGTAGAGGTCGTTAGGTTGCTGTAGGAGTCTACCTAAGATGATAAAAAAATACTCAATTGCTTGGATTTTTACATCATAAAGATCTCTTATTTATAGAAAATTTAGGTGCTCATCAAAATTTATTCGCACTAATTTTGGAAATTTAATCTTAGAAAACTTGTCCTTCTAAGATCAAACTGTTGGGAGCCTTTTGGATGGGGATTAATTTTATTTCATTTTTTTATTTCAAATGCACTCATAATTCAACACTTGACTAAAGATGTTGATCTTAATTACATATAAAAATGTAGTTATTTTTAAATTTTAGTTAAATAACTTCTTTGATTATCCTTCTAGTTAATTGAAATCATTTGTTGATTTTCTTTGAGAAAAGCCATTTACAAGATGTCTAATTTTTTTGTGAGGCTGATATAATTTGATTGATAATAGATCAATCAATCCTATATGAAGTTGAAGCACTATCCCTAGATGTGAATTGTAGGTACATAAAATGATTAATAAAAGAAAAGGTATTCTTCTTTTTTGTCTCCTTTGAAGCATTTGCATAAGAGCTAATTATCTAGCCCAGCATCATATTTGGTCTCCTGTATTCATAATCAATTTTCTATAGTATTTATCTTGTGATTTGCTCTGGTATTCAGTTTGTAGACCTCTTATACCATGAGGATTACTTGTGAACACATCAACAAGAAGATTAGTGCTTCTTGATGCTCATCGCCTCCCTTTTTTGAGTTCTTTTTCTTTGTTGGATTAGTTTGAACTTGCGAAATCTCTTAAGTAAAAAGAAGCTAAGTTCTTAAACTTCGAGGCACCTTTTGGTGTAATGGTTGAAATTTTATTAAGAGGCTTCGCAATTAAGTGTGCTCATCCCGAAAAAATCTTAGAATGATTGACCTCTTGAGAAGTTACACTAACAAGATAAAATCATGAGGCCCTTAGGCTAAAGCGGACAATATTGAGATAGTTAATAGTTTGGGCTGTTACAAGTAATATCAGAGCAACACATCAGTTTGAAGATGGGAACTAGTGGTGGATGCATTGAAAATGCAAATATATCCCATGGTGTAGGGAGAACTTCAATGCTAGTCATGAGTTTTGGTTGATTGGAGATGTTGGACAGTAATCTCTTCAAATATCTTAGAACTCCTTTTAGTCCTAACATGCATTGCTTCATGACTCCAGTCTAATGCATTGGGTTTTGTCTTTATAAAACTCTTCTAGATTTTCCTTTAATCTCTCACAAATCTCAATGAAATCCTATGACTTGGGAACTAGTGCATTGATAGCTGATTTATGATTGGGGTGTGAAAGGCTCAAAGTTGATAACACATTATAAACTTAAGGAATTATAACTATTGATTTTGGCACTTTATATGTGCTGGCCCTCTTCCATTCCAAGGTAACTATGAAGAGAAAACTTTTGGTCTCTGTAAATAACCCCAACACTTCTAACTATGCAAGAAATTTTTTGTAGAGCTAATTTGTTTTCTTCTCTAATATTTGAACTGTGATTACGAAAGAGTTAGACTTTGTTTGGTACAGCTTTTGGCCACTATTTTTTCAATACTTTCAAGAAATTTTTACGCTAGAAAGCTGTTTTAAAAAACAACAAGAAAATTGTCCCAAACAAAGTATTAGAGTCGTACGAAATCATCATCTTCTTAGGCATCTCAATCTCCCATACTCTTAATGAACCTTATTCTAGTTCATTGGATAATATAAAAATATGCATCTATCCAACACCTAATGAATCTCCTTTTATCACAAATTACACTATCGAACACAGTTTCAAGCCATTAGAAGGGGCCTTTAGGCTTCTTTTATTTCATAAATTTAGTAGCTCCAATTGTCTTTCGATATTGCCTCATCTGATCCCTTGTTAAAAATATAATGCTTTTATGTGTTGAAATAAATAAGCATAAACATTAAAAAGGTTACCTTACTACTTAACTTGCTTATAGGTGTATTTAATTGTTGAAACCATGATGTGCCTTTGGTGCCAACTCTAATTTTTATTTCTTAGGTGTTTTCTTTTCTTTATTGTTATAGATGATCAATGGCATATGGATCCATTGGTTTATGCCCTTTTGCTAGAGTGATCAATAAAATCTCAAATTAAGTATTTCTTCATTGTTCTCATCTTTCTTTTAAATATAATTTTTTTTTTTGCAATTTCTTTGGCTACTCTCATGCATGACGGAGTGATCTCGGGCCGCTATAATCATATCTTCATGTGTATATTTCTGTCGAGATAATTCAACATTCTTTTCCTTCTCATGTATCACACTTTTTTTCCCTTCATATATGTAAACTTAAGCTTTGTTTGAGACGGCTTTCTTATTGCTTCTTAAAACAATTTTTTAGTACAAAAGTTAAAATTTTTATACTAGAAAGCTGTTTTAAGAAATAGTAAAAAAGCCCTCCCAAATGAAGCCTTAGGCTTTGTTTGAGACAACTTTCTTACTGTTTTTTTTAAAAATAGCTTTTTAATACAAAATTTTTTTGAATTAGAAAATTTTTTTATTAGAAAGTTACTTTAAAAAACAGTAAAAAATGATCACAAACGAAGTGTTAATGAATGCATCCAACTTCTTCACCAATATCAATTGATTATTGTTCACTTCAATGTCAATAAACAATTGTTGGTTTTGACTAGATAGCATTTCCTCTTCTTAATAGGGCTCATCTTTATTCTTTTTAGCTCCTCTTCTATGTCTTTCTAAAGGAGACCACCACACTTGTTTATGTGGTGGTATTTTCCTCCTTTGCAAGTATAACTAGGAGAGGATAGTCATACAAAAGCCTTCCTCAATAGCTCTATAGTACATGGCTAACAATTACCTTAAAAAAAGTTATAGAATACAAAGGTAAAATAAATTAATTTCAATACTAATTTATGATAGCTAATATTTTAATTACAATCATAAGAGTATAAACTTACATTGTTACTACACATAATTGACAAAAAAATTTTACTAGTCAACATTTTATATAGACCCTATATATACTCATGTGATCATTTTAGAATTATGAGTCGAGTTATTTAAGCTTAAAAACTCATTACAAATCTATTTTGTATTTTCTTATTTATTTTTTTATCATTATATTTCTCCTAATGTATATCTATTTATTTTCCCTTTATTTATATGTGAGATAAAATAATAATTTCTTATTTTTTAAAGAAATTTTTAGATATTAATAAATTAATACTATTTATGTTTATATTTATATTTATATATAATATTATTTTTACTATTTAAAAAGTAATTTATGATTCTCCTAATAGAAATTACTAAACTTTTAATTTTAAAAAATTATCACAATCATTAATATTTTATAGTTTAAAGAGTTATAATTTAATGAATAAAGTTATATGCATGCATAAAATATATAATGAGTCATGAGAATATTTAGAATTTTGTTGTGTCTATAAATATTTATGAAATATATATATGAGAACATTTTGAAATGATATTTAAACCTATTTAAGTATAAAAATCATCTCAAATATTTATTTATTTATTATTTATTAGTTAGCCTTTCAATTTATTTTAGTTTTATATTTTATTTTTCTAATTATTTTTATAGATGAGGTTTTGTATAAGTTCATCTAAATTATGGTTGACTTCTCTAAAGCTATTTTTTTATGATAAATATTTTATTTTATTGAAATTAGTAATTAAATATTTTATTTTCTTAAAAATAAATGCAAGATAATGGATCAAGACTCATGATTGATTTGATATCGAGGTTGCTTGAAGTCATAAATTTTTATAATAATATGAATACAATTATACAAGGAATCATTAGAATACCAATAAGCTATCCTCAATTATAAATTATGATCCTTTAATAATTTTATCATAGAATTATATTGTGCCTAATTTTTTTTTTAAATTTTTATAAGAATATTGATAATTATTGGTGATTTGACTTTTCATATATGATGAAATAAATTAAAATTTTGAATATTAGTAAATATATAGTTATTTATCTTATATGCTATTTATATTGAAATTACAATATATTTTATTTATATATTAGTAGAATGTTAGTATAATATATATATTTTTAATATAATGAAATTATAATTTTTTTTATATTTAATCACTCTTTTTAATTTTTAAATTCTAACAACATACAATCAGTGCACATAAAATAAAATTAATATATATATATCCCATAATTGATGATTATATTGATAATTTTATGATAATATCCAAATAAGAATTGGAATTTGAATTTTAAAAACTCACTATTAATTCTAATTATTTAATGTGGTTTTTTCATTTTTTTTTATTTTATTAAATGTAAATATTTAAATATTTAACATTTTCCATAAATGTTATTTAAAATTTTGCATTGACAAAACTCATCATTCAGACAAGAATTTAGTTGAGGATGCTCCCACCAACTCTCCACCCAGTCCTCTAGTAAAAGCTTCTCGGCCTTCTCATCTGTGTCATAGAGATACCATTGCACTGGCGTGCGGAGTTCCTCTTGCTAGACTCACAAGCCAAAGCTTATACCTCGCTTCTGTCTTCTTCTTCTTCCTCCTCTCTCTCTCTCTCTCTGTCCCTTCCTCACCATATTCCATTCATCTCACAATTTCAGAATCTGAGATGAACTGTATACAGAAGAAATCATAAACAAGAGCCAGCAATAATCCTCAATCCGCCATGAGAAACTTCTCTTCCTGCTTCAGCAAGCACTCAATCAAACTCACCGCCGCCGCCGCACCATCCGGAAACACCCCCACTATCACTTCCATCTTCAGAGCCAGGCTCTCCTCCGGCAAGCCTCTCATAATCAAGCTCACCTGGTACAAGAACCAAGCAGACCCATCCCTCTCCATTGGTGTGGACGACAACCCTGACTTCAACAATCCATGGAAGACCACTTCAATGAATTCCCAGCTGCTGAGGAAGAAGAAAGGCACCCTTTCCTTCCTCACCTGCTCCTCCTCCGGTTCTCTCCACTGGGACTTCTCAGCTGCCAGATACCAACAGGGACCTGAGCCCACTGAGAACTTCTACTTTGCTATCATTATCGATGATGAAATTGCTCTGCTTCTGGGAGACAAGAGTGGGGAGTTCCTGAAGAGGAGTAATGAGAATCTCCCAATTGCAGAGTTTTCATTGCTGTGTAGGAGGGAAGAAGTGGTTGGGCGCTCATTGAACTCCATTACTAGAGCTAAGTTTGGCGAGGCAGGGAAGGATCATGAGATCAGTATAAGATGTAGAGAAGGTGGGTGGGATGGCAAAGAAGCTGAGCTGTTGGTTTCCATTGATAAGAAGAGAGTGGTTCATGTGGTGAAACTGAACTGGAATTTTCGCGGCAATGAAACTATTTTTGTTGATGGATTGCCGGTGGATATGATGTGGGATATGCATGGCTGGTGGTTCGGAAGCTTGGCTGGCCATGCTGTGTTCTTGTTCAGGCAGCGGAGGAAGCTTGACACCAGGCTGTGGTTGGAGGAGAAGGAAACTCTTGGCTTCTCTTTACTCATCCAGGCCTTCAGGAGCACTTTTTGACCTGTAATTTGGTCATCTTTTCTTCTGATATCATCTTGGGGGATTTACATACATAGCACTCTTCTTTCACATGTCTCCCGGCCAACTAGGCCGAGTCATTGAGGGTGAAATCAAGGACGGATTATTACTTGCGGAGTCCGGACATGTCCAGAGGCTAATCCGGACGTGCCACATCATCCAATGCAATGTGCATTGAGTGATGTGGCGCGTCCAGACACCGCACGTAATAATTTTTCGAAATCAAAGACGGTGTTATGACTAGCAGAAGAAGTGGGTGAATAGGTTGTGGGCGGTGGTGGAAGCTCTGTACAAACAGGGAAGAAGAGGGAAGGCGATCAAACCCCTTCCTAACGAGACCCGTTGCAACTTCCTCGTGTCAGGTGAGAACTATTGTGACTTCTACTTCAATATCGGGGATTTCAAAGTGCTATATTACATAAATGCGATAACTTTGAGTGCTATGTATGTAAATTTTTAAAAATGTTTCATGTTGATGGTGAGGGAGCAATGTTCAGTGTCTGTCAACTAGAGTATGTTGATGTTGTTCTTCTTAGAAGTATTAATGGTGTTCTTTTTCCTTTGTTTCCCATCTCTCTATGTGGTTTCGATCAAACATAAATTTTTAGCTGTTACATTCACTGCATTGATAGTGTCCTGTCCGAATTTAATATGCTTCATATTACCTTATTATTGTTATACTCTTCAATTTAAGAGGATCATTTCTTTATAAGTTTGTCTTCATTTCATATTTTTCTTTGTAGAACAAAGTACCATAAGATATTTGAATGAAGAATTTTAGAAAAATTTGGTATGGTGATTTGGTTGAGTTTTAGAAAAAAAAACTGCATCCGGATGTTCTGATAAAAAATGATTTGATTGACTTAAAAGTAATTTGAATCTATTTTGAAATGAGAGTTGATACTTCACAAAAAAATCGTTTGATTGAGCACGAATCTTGATGCATATCTAAATTGGAAACTTTTAAAGTTAAATTTGGAAAAATTTAAACTCCGATTTTAGCAAATTTATAATCAAATTGATCGTCTTATTAAGATGAATCCATCAACTCTAAATTTGGTCCAACCCGAGTGCAAATGCTGAAGCATATTTGGAAACTCCAAAGTATTAATGAGATGATGAAATGATATCTAAATATGACATGCTTATAGTCGAATCGAGTGGCTCGATGAGATGAATCAAATGAGCTCAAGATTGCTTAATTATAATATCATTAAGGCACTTAATTGCTGAACAAATGCTCTATGATCGAGGGAATTGATATGAGCCATCCGATGGAGCACTCTGAATTTGCTATAGATCTTCTTCATATTTATGGAACATGTCACTATCAAAATCTATAAATAGACCCCCACTCTCTATATGAGGGGGGACTTTAGGAGGCTTTGACCCTAGGCTAGAAACTCAAAAGAGCTTTGAAGCTTAAAGAGTCATAGAGCTCCACCCAAACACCTTTGCCGGTGAACCCTTGCTGCCTTGTCACCGCTACTGGACCTCCGCCCGACCATCATGATGGGCCTCTGTTCGGCCGCCACCTCCTGGTCTCCCACCAACCTCCATCTCATGCTAACTACAATTCCTTTGACCTTCGTTGCCCGCCAACTACGATCTCTTTGACCTTTGTCAATTGACAACGATTACTTCAACTTCTGTCACCCGATTATGATCCCTTCGACCTCTATCGCACAACCACGGTCCCCTTAAACCTCTATCATCTATCGCCCGACAACAGTCCCTTCGACTTCAATGGCTCGGCTATGGTTTGTCTGACCTCTATTACCAACTACAGTCCTTCCTATCTCCATCATCTGCCAACTCCGATCCCTCTGACCTCTATCACCCGACAACGATCCATTCGACCTCAATCACCTGACTATGGTCCCTCTAACCTCTGTCGCCCGACTATGGTCCCTTTGACCTCTGTCACCCGATAACGGTCTCTCTAACCTTTGTCACCTGACAAAGATTCCTTCAACCTCTATCACCCGATTACATTCCATTCGACCTTAGTCACCCAATTATAGTCCCTTCGACCTCTGTCACCCTATAATGATCCCTTCGACCTCAGTTGCTCGATTACAGTCCCTTCAATCTCCGTCACTGGTTAACTATGATCCTTCCGACCTCCATTGCCCGCCGACTACAGTCCCTCCAATTTTTACCTCCCAAAAATGGTCCCTTCGACCTCAGTCGTCCGACTAAGGTCCCTCTAACCTCCGTTTCCTGACTACAACCTTCTGACCTCTGTCTCCTGCCAACTTTGATCCCTTCGATCTTTGTCGCCCGTTGACTATAGTCCCTCCGACTTCAGTCACTCGATAATGGTTCCTTGACCTCAATCGCCTGACAACGTCTGACTAACCTCAGACACCTGACTACAACCTTCAACCTCCGTTGCTCAATTACGGTCCCTCTGACCATAATTGCAAATCGACTATAGTACCCCTGAGCACTATCGCATGACAACGATTCTTTCGATCTCTATTGCTCGTTGACTATAGTCACTCTGACCTCCATCACTCATCGACTACAGTTCCTCTTACCTCTGTCACCCAACAACATCCCTTTGACCTCAGTTACCTAACTACGGTCCCTCTAACCTCCATTTTTTATCGACTATTATTTCTCCGACCTTAGTTGCCTACCTATTATGGTTCCTCCGACCTATGTTACTCGACAATGGTCCCTTCGACCTCAATCGCTTGACTATGGTCCCTTAGACCTCCGTCACCTTCCGATTATGGTCCCTTCGACCTCCGTTGCCCATCTAATATGGTCCATCCGACCTCTATCACCCGATAACGATCTTTCGATCTTAGTCGCCCGACTACGATCACTCTGACCTCCATCGCTTGACTACGATCCCTCTGACCTCTGTTGCCTGACTATGGTCCCTATGAACACAATCGCCCTCTGACCACCATCGCATGCTTACGGTCCTATTGACCAAATGAATAGGCTAACGTTCTCTTGAGGACAACTCTCATGGTATTGGATTATTTCAACTCCAAACATGTAATGTGCTCTATACAATATATATTTAGTACATTGAGCCAATGCCTTCCCCGATGAAGGGCATCATTTATAACCAATAACAAACATTAGTGGAATAATTTTAACTGGACAAGGCCACATGATTTTCCCACTTTTTAGGATTTCCACGTAAAAAATTGATGTCTTTTATGACTCTTGCACTTTTCTCTTTTATCTGTATGTGCTCTGGATCTTCATACAAAACTAAGATGCTAAACACTATATCTCTTCATCGCTATGAATGTTCTAACACGTAACAAGAGCAATATATAAATAATTTATATTACACTCATCTCAAATTAGATCTAAATGTTTTAAAGCTCATTTTATTAAAAATTTAGTTAGAGTGTCTTGACCTAATTTTTTCATTTAGTTTTTCTAGGTTTGCCAATGTTGACAATATAGGTATGAATGATCCAAAGTTGAATCGATTAAAATATGCTTGGCCAAAACCCGTTGAGTATATGAGTCAAAATATTTGAAGTGAACCTAATATGACTTGTTTAACCCATTTATTATAAGGTTCATGCTTGTTTTGGATCAATATGACCCGCTTAAACCAAACCTGATGGATTTAATTGAATCGATTTCGAGTTAATTTCGTATTTCCTAATCAACTCAAACCAAACCCTAAATTTAATTGTCATCCAGAACTCTTCAGTCGGGCCCGTGTCAATTGTTAGATTATTTAATTTATTGAAATATAAAAGTTTTTCTTTGTCATAGCATCTTACCCAAGACACTTAAATAGGGAATTTAAAAACAAAAAAGTTTGTTATGGCACTTGTGGAGAAGGTGGCCTGGAGATTGAGTTGGGTTTTTTCATTGTGATGATGTTGAATCTAAATTTGTTCGTGGGCGATACTCCGAGCTTACTTGCAAGATTGGCGAGAGAGAGAGAGAGAGAGAGAGAGAGAGAGAGAGAGAGAGAGAGAGAGAGAGAGAGAGAGAGAGAGAGAAGGATGGCGAAAGAAGAAGATAACTTTATAATGTTTTATTGCGAGAAAATAGGGAGCTTGAGACTAGTAAGCTGTGCTTGCTCTCTGACCCCGTATTTATAGGTGAGAGTAGAGATAAGATTATATAAAAAATTAATATTAAACAATATAAGATAACCTAATAAAATCTTGTCACATAAAGAAGACATGTTAATTATATATCTTTAATTCTATGTGATATACACTCAGTTTTTCCAAGTATAAGATAAATCAACATGCAGCCATTGATTGGTCTGGTCCGATCTAATTGACTAATGAGACAAAATTCTTCGACCTCAACAAGTGCGATTTAAGGTATACACACATAATCTTAACTCGTCCATAATCTTCTCTTAAAATTGAGATTATTCACTTAATAACTAAAACAAAGATTGATCTATGTAAATATCACATAATTCTTATATACTTATATATCTAATTAATAAATGTTTATATTTATTTTTATAACATCCAAAAGTTTGAATTATATAAAAAATATCATTAATATTATTTTTTAAAAGGTGAAATAGATTTTTGTATGTATAAATTTGAATATGATTTAGATACTTAGGTATTATATAAATAAATATAATGTTAGATAAATAAAAATTATATGATATGATATATATATAAAGAAAGGGGGATTAAATGCTTTGGTTATTCGCTCAAGGTCTTGGGCTTGGTCAGCTCTGCATTCACGGGCAGGACGATGATCCATTCAGAGGAGAATTAAAATTTTCTCTCAAAAAAATTTAATGGAAAATATAAAATATTTAATTATGCTCTTTTCTTTTTTAGAAAAAAATTTCGCGTTGTTGTTAGTTAATAAATCAAATATCCTAAGGGCTTATTTAGAAATGCAATATGACCAATTGGAGCTTATGTCAAAACGTTCTGAGAATGTTGCTGAAGATAGGAATTGGAGATGGTTGAGGAATTTAAAATTACGTCCACGTGGAGATCGAATCTCAATGCTATTCCCTCAAACGAGTTTTTGGTGTATAGAAGGTTGCAGAACTTCAGTGGTTGTCCGAGAGGGTGTAATGCAATAGAGAATTCTGAACACATTGCTGTCTGTTGTAATTATCTCCACCAGGTGATTGAGCTGCTCAATAAATGGGGATTTAATGTCCCTGTTTTCTTTGTTCTGGAAGAGAGCTATCGAGAGTTGGTAGTTCTGTCAAAATCCAATCCGTGCTTGGGAAATTTGTATTGATCAGCTGTTTTCTTCACCTAGAATAGCAGAAATAAACTCATTCATAACGGAGCAGATGACAAATTCTGTAAGTTCTGCCACTGCTTCCTTTCGGTTTAATCTGATTTCGGATTATTGGGATACCAATCAATGTCGGCTGTCTCATTCCTCTTGGCATCCCCCTCCCCCCGGTTGGATTAAACTAAATGTTGATGCTTCGCTAGAGACCTCTTATAAGGCAGGTGTTGGTGGCGTGATCAGAGATTTCAAAGGTAGATTCTTGTTTGCCTTTGGATTTAATTGTTTGCATTGTGTCAGCTCTGAATTGGAACTGCAGGCGGTTTTTTCCTTGAGGGTGGTTCTTCAAGAGTGGATGTATGAGGCAAAAGGAATCATTATTTAAGGTGATAACTTTAATGTAATGAAGTATGTTCAAGGTATGCTGAAGAATGAAGATACTAAGGAGGGCAGCTCAAATAGAGAAGATTTTTCTTTTCTTAAAGATTTTAACCAAGTGATTATTCATTTTGTGAATAGAGAATGTAATAAGTTAGCAGATTGTTGTGCTCACTATGCTCATTTTTCTGATTTTATTTGGGATAGTATTGATTGTAATACGATTCCTCCTTATTTCTTTTCTTTGTTAAAGGAGGAATGTGATAGGGATGCTATCACTTAGCTTCTTGTATCTTTGCATTTCCTAATAAAATTGCTCTACGCATCTCATCAAAAAAAAAAAAAGAAGGGATTATATATATATATATATATTATTTTTTAAAAATAAATCAAGTTATCTTTTAAGAAATACTCAAAATAAAATTTAGGTATTTTTAATTGTTTTTAATTATATATATAAAAAAAATCACGGGCCATCGCTTGCTAGAACCACCGGTATTCATTGTTGCCTGCCATTTGTGCTTAATAGTCCAACACTCTAATTCCAAAATTAATTTTTATCCTGCATCAATTATGACTCTTTTTGGCTACAAGTAGGATTTAGCAAATTCAATAAATTTTGATTTAATAAATTATGTTAGGATTAAGGTTTTATTTGGGACAACTTTCTTATTGTTTTCTAAATTAGCTTTTTAGTATAAAAATTTCTAGTTCAAGAAAATTTTATACTAAAAAACTGCTTTAAAAAATAGAAAAAAAGCTGTCCCCAAACAAAGCCCAAGGCTTCATTTGGGACAACTTTCTTACTGCTTTCTAAAGAAGCTTTTTAGTATAAAATTTTTAGTTCAATAAATGTTTGTATTAGAAAATTGTTTTAGAAAGCAGCAAGAAAGTTATCCCAAACAAAATATAAATCATGAAAAGCGAGTTTGACATGTTATGTGATAGATTTGATTAAATTCAATAATTTTTTTATTACTATATTTAGGATTTAAGGATTTATATGATTATAAGAAATTATTATATTTATTTAACAAATATAAAATTTAATTAGATTAATTGAATTTTAGTTAGCATAAATAACATCCCAGAAAGTTATTATTAGTAAATTATTAAATTAATTTAGTGCAATAACTTCTATTTAGTTATTAAATCACAAATAATAGTGTTTTTTTAGTTAATATATTTGGTTAATTAATGTTAATTGTTAGGGCTGAATTAATTTTTGAATAACATGTTTGTATCTAATTTATTTATTTGATTATTAATAATATTAATTAATAATTATTTTGGAACTCTAATTAAATTAATAATTATTTAATAATTTATTAAATTGATTAAATATACAAATTTCAATTTAATCATAAATAATACTAATTTCTTAAATTAATATTTGTATAATTAATTAATAGAACTTATTAAATTTTGTTGTAGTTATTGATTAGTCAAAACTTTTTACAACCCACCTCCAACCCAATAACCCTCATGTTTCTTCCCTTTACCCAAAGCCTTTGATGAAAAAGAAGCAATCAAAATTGGGTTGACAGATCAACCTGACCCGTTTAATAAACAGGTCAAAATACATGACCTGAACCCATCCCATTTATTAAACGGGTCAATATGAACCTGCATTTTTCGGATTGGGACCGATTCAGATTGACAGATCAGGTCATTTATTGACATTCCTAAGTTATCATGAACTTTTATTTTTATGCTCTCCTTAGACGCAACTAGTAGGGGAGATAGAACTAGGATAATAAGTAGAAGGAAATGAAGAGCTTGAAGAAGTAAGAGGAAGTAGAAGAATCTCATACAAGAACAAAATTATAAAAGAATTAGAAGAACCCGACATAATGATCATTTTGTCCCTTTTAATGGAAACCAAATGTACCCAAGAGGAGTTAGGACTTAGGAGTTAATCCACCTACTAGAGAAGAAGTTTCCTCTTAAGGGCTTGGAGGGGCAGTCCTACATAGATATTAGAACAATTCATATATATAAATAAATTCATAATAAATACTTAATCTACATTTTTTATTTTTATGAAATTCATAATAATTTGATATGAAAACATGAATATTCAAATTTTATATTTAATGATTTCTCTTTGATCATTTTGAAAAAAATATAACTTATGAAGTAGCAATAATTTTTTAGAGGGTTATTACAGAAGACTTTCGTAGTATTTATTTCAGGTCTCTATAATATAATTAGGCTTTGCTTGGAACAGCTTTAGACTATTGTTTTTTCCCAGCTTTCAAGAGATTTTTGTATTAAAAAGCAGCTTTACAAAGCAGTAAGAAAGTCATCTCAAACGAAGCCTTAACCCATAACAGAAGAGTTAGCAATAATTGTAAAACAGCTGCAAGAGCATCGTAATTATTGTCCATTGCCTATAATATTATTTGCGATAAATCTCACTCATATATTTTATATGATATGAGATTTATTTTGTTGCCAACATTATTGTTGCGGACTCGAATATACGCGGTGATAGAGTTTAAATTTTCGTCTCAGCGTTGTACGTATATCCAGCACACAAACAGAATTGAAATAGTAACACCAGAATTTTTACGTGGAAAACCCTAGAAAGGGAAAAAATCACGGGGCCACGCCCAGTTGAAAAAGTTCCACTAGTGTTGTTTGAAATACAGGAGGTTGATTCATCCTTCAAATTCAAGACGATCAGATTACAATGCATATTGAAAGTCAGTTATAAGGCTAGGTAGAGTTCCAACGTCACTCGAATTTCCGGCAGAATTCCGGCGTCACTTGGAAGTTGGGTAGAATTTTGGCGTTATTCGGGCGTCGGGCCGAACTCCGGTGTATTCCGGGCGTCCAGCGGTATTTCGGCGATATTCCGGTGGTGTCCCGGTAGTGTTCCGGTGGAGTTCCGGCGGTGTTCCGGTGGAGTTCCGGCAGAGTTCCGGCGGTGTTCCGGCGGTGGTCAAGGAGGAGCTATTCCCTCCTGCACTTATCTTCTCTTCTTCTCTTCTTGGCTTAGGTCCCTTCTTAAGAGAAATGAGGTGCTATTTATAGTTTTTCTGGAGTGGCATAGCCCGTAAATAGATGAGGGATAAGGGGCAAATAAGGAGTGATCCGGATGAACGGCTGATATTGAATCCCTAGATCGAGAATCGTTTATTGAGTATTTTAAGGTCTTAATGGTATCAGAATTTTGCGATCTTAGGCTCATCGGATTCGTCTCGTCGAGCCGCTCGATTCGACTATAAGCTCATCAAAATCGGAGACCGTTTGGTAACTCAAATTGCTGTTCGAGGTTTCCAACAGTGCTTCGGGTACTTGATTTGGACTCATTTGGGCTCGGATTGAGTAGAATTTGGTGTCGTTGGGTTCGTATTTCCGAGACGCTCAGTTCGACTATAAGTTTGCTGAAATCGGAGTTTAAATGATCTCCGAATTAATTTTTGAAGTTTCCAACTTGAGTTTTTCCTCGAGATTCGTGCCCGATCAAGATAATTTTTTGGTGATATATCAGTTGCCCCCCTATTTTCGGACGTCCAGCTCCAGAAGTCTGAAAATACTTGTTCCGACACTTTGCAATGGTCGAATCGCAAAAAATTGTGTTCCAAAACTTAAACGTTTGCTCGAACCTGATCATAGAGGCCCCATTGAGCTCTGAAAGTATCAAAATTGAGTCCGTAACGTCGAAAAACGTGTCCGGGGACCCCAAAAACGTCCGATTTGGACCGTCCGAGCCCAAAATTGGAGCCCGATAACGCGTAGGCGGCCGAACCGGCCCGCCGGCGGTGGCCCGCGTGGGCGCGCGGGCGAAGGGGCGCGCGACAGTTGCCGCCCCCCTTTTTTATTTTTTTTTTGCGAGCCCCACCACTCTTTTTTTTTAAATTCGTAAATAACTGTTTTTTGGCCCAAAAAATTCTGAAAAATTTTGAAAAATTCAAAGATTTTTGTAGAAGCTTTCTCCCTCCAAATTTCAAAATTCCCCCCCCCCTTTTTCATATTTCCCTCTCTTTTTCTCCCCATTTTCTTCCTATAAATACCCCCCTTAGGGTAATGAAAATTTGCACCATATCTCCCTCTGGCTTTCTAGCTTTTGGCATTTTGAGGCCTTACATCATTTTTGAGTAGGTGACTTTCCCTACTCAACTCGGCGCCCCTCCCTTTGCGCAGAAGTTAGAGGCTTCTCCTTCCGTTTTCCCCCTTTTTTCTTCCTACTCTAGAGGCTTTTCGCAGTCTTTCATAGATGATTTTACCTACTTAGATTTACGCCCCTCTTTAGTAAGGGAAGCGAAATGGGTGATCATGTATCCTCTAAAAATCCTTCGGAAGATCGTCCTGGGCAACGATCTGAAGTTTCAAAGAGGATTCAAAAGGCACCGAAGGTTGACGATGTGATTTTCACCATCACTGAGGAGTCTTTCATCTCATTTAGGAAAAAGTTTGATTTTTCTAATGATTTGGTGATGAAGGTGCCGGCCATATCTGGTCGTGCTTGCTTCCCTCCTCCGGGATACGTGACGGTGTACGAATTTAGTTTGCGAGCGGGGCTGCGGTTTCCTCCTTCTGAACTGATTGATATTCTAACGATTTATGGGGTGTGCTTATCCTAGTTTTCCTACAGAGTCATGTCGATCGTGATGGGCCTGATCGTACTTTCTACAGACCGTGGAGTGGTACTTCCTCAGAGTGTCTTTCTCGGATGGGGCGTCTCTTTAGCGACGCGCAGGGATGTATTTCTTTCAGGTCCAAGTGGTTGGACATCCGCACTCGAGACCCCTCAAAAGGTTGGATCAGCAATTTTTTTTATATGCAGAATGATTGGGGTCTTCAGGAGAAATGGGGGAAGTTGAAAGAGCTACCTGTCCCCCTTCACATTGGAGCAGAAGATTTGTTAAGGATACTCAAGCTCGCTGATTTAGACGCTCTACACTACGAGGTGCATTACTTGAGTAGATACATAGATGAAGAGTATTTGTTCAAGGTTGGATTATCTACTCAAGTAGGGATGTCACATGCGCAAATGTTGAAGAAGTCTGCTAGAGTTTCAGAAGTGGTTCCCCAAAAGAGCCACTCCAAGCAACCAGGGAGTGAGGAAGGCTTGCAGGCACCGAGGAAGAAGAAGGCAGATGAGGTTTTGATAGTTGTTAGTAAAGGTCCTCGAGTTTCTCCATCCAAGTCATACATTCCTGAAGATGTGTTGAACCATCAGTGCATTGGCTGTCGGCGGGCTGAGGAGTTGGTGAGTTCTCATTTACTTCTTCCTCTTTTTTTATATTTCTTAAGGAATATATTTTTGATATACTCTTGCTCAGCATTCTGATTTCAAGCTCGAGATGATCAAGACTCTGAATGATTGGAACAAAGAGTTTGTGAAGGTTAAATACCTTCAGGGAGAGTACAAGAAGAAATATGACAGCAAAGTGAAGGAGATGAAGGTGGTGGAGGATCAGCTTGAGGGGTGTAGAGCAGAGTTGGCCAATAAGATCACTTCAGCCTCTTCTCAGAATGAACGGATGGATCATTTGCATATAGAGTTGGTGGAGGCACAGGCGACGATCAAGCAGCAGGAAGAGACTCAGCAAATCCTTGAGGCTGAGAATAAGAGGCTTCAGAGTGTGCTGTCCGAGAAGGAGGCCGAGCAGTTGCCGTCTGCAGCTATTAAAGAGTTCAAGAAATCTTATGCTTTCAAGATAATCATTGAGGACCACATTCAGGAAGCTCGCAATCATATTTATGATGTGGAGGTGAAGGCCTTGGAGGCAGAGTGCGCAGAGGATGGCTTCATCAGGGGCTTTATGTAGGGCGTACGTACAGTACATCGCATGACTGGAGCGGAGATCGAGGAGTTGACTCCTAGCCAGACTTTTGGTGACGCTTCTTCAGACTCTGGTGGTGAAGAGCTGGAGAGTGAGTTGCAGCGAGCTTTTTCCTTGGAGGAGGACGAGGATGATATTGAGATTCTGTAGGATGACTTTGATATTATTTTGTATCACTTTGCTTCCTTTCTAGTGATTGTATGTGTGCTAGATGTTAATGTTTCCACTTGTTGTACTTGATGTTCAATGATATATAAAGAAGTCGTTGATGTTCTTTTCTTATATGCAAATGAAATTTACTTAGTTTTACTTCAGTTTGGATGAGAATATTTTAGTGAGCTCTTTTTGACTTGAGCAAATGTGAGATATCCTTTTTTTAAAAGGTTTTGGCCTATCTGGGGCTATCAGTGAAAGCATTTGCGTTGTGACATTAACCTGTTTGGAAAAGGTCAGATTAAGTCCTCCTTGGGATTGATTATCAAGTGATTTTGATATCCAAGACATCCTCCTAGGATATTTGACCTATCCGAGGTTGTTAGTCAGAGCCTTCGCTTGATGACATTAACCTGTGTGGAAGAGGTCGGATTAAATTCCCCTGGGATTGATCATTCAGTGATTGAGATACAATATAGATTGTGTATTTCTCGAATCACAGAAAAGAATTTGGGGAGAAGAGACAATATCACGATAAAGTGAAAATCATATTACGGCACAATATAAGATGACAGTTCCCTAAAATAACTTAGGGACACAAGAAGAAAGTTCTTCTATAATCAACACACAAGGGATGTACGAAAAACTTTGAAGATACATAGCACGACTATAGGAGAAGATAAAATACAAGACAAACATAACACATATATAGATAGTAATATCAACTCCTACTGATAGTACTTGCGAAGGTTGCCAACATTCCAAGTTCGGGGAAGCATCTTTCCACCAGCGTCCTTCAGTTTGAAGATTCCAGGCTTGACCATAGCCGCTACCAAATAAGGACCCTCCCAGAGGGGGAGAGCTTATTACACTGAGGGCCTTTTCCAGCGGCTTCAATGCTTCGTAGTACTAAGTCCCCAATGGTGATAGTGCAAGGTTTCACTCTTTGATTGTAATGACGGGCGATCCTTTGATGGTATGCAACAGTTCTGAGTGAGGCTTCATCTCTTGCTTCCGGGAGGAGATCCAAATTTGCTCTAAACCTTTTCTCGTTGTTATTGAAGTCAAAAGTCTGAACTCTGTGGCTATGAACTCCGATATCAATCGATATGATTGCTTATGTACCAAAGCAAAGGTTATAAGGGGTTTCCCCTGTACGAGTTCTAGCGGTGGTTCGATAAGCCTAGAGGACATTGGGGAGTTCTTCGGCCCATTGCCCCCCAGCCTTCCCCAGGCGTGTCTTCAGCCCTTCCAAGATTGTTCGATTTGTAACCTCTGTTTTCTCATTAGCTTGAGGATGGGCAACAGCTGTGTGAACGAGCTGAATATGAAAATCCTTACAAAAAGATGTAAAGATCTTCCCGGTGAACTGTGTCCCGTTATCAGTGACGACTTTCGCAGGAATGCCAAAACGACATATTATGTTCTTCCATAAGAATTGTTTGGCATTTGCTTCAGTAATCTTCGCCAAATGTTCTACCTCCACCCATTTGGTGAAGTAATCTACAACCAGAATAATGAATTTTTGTTGTCCAGTGGCTATAGGAAAAGGTCTCATTATATCAATTCCCCATTGGGAAAAAGGCCAGGGGCTTTGAAGTGATGCAAGCTCCAGAGCGGGGGTATGAGCGAGGGTTGAATGCAATTGATAGTTTTCACACTTTTGTGTAAACTTGAGTGCGTCCTGTTTCATTGTAGGCTAATAGAATCTTTGTCTTATAATCTTGTAAGCCAACGCTCTTCCTCCCAAATGTTCTCCACATACTCCTGAATGAACTTGTCGGAGTGCGTAATCTGCTTCTGATGGTGGGAGACATTTGAGGTATGGTACAGTGAAGGAGCGCTTATACAACTCATTGCCAATAATGGTGAAATTTGCGGCTTGTCTCCGAAGTCGTATTGCAGCCATAAGTTTTTCAGGTAGCACTCCATCTTTCAGAAAAGACAAGATGGGTTCGATCCAAGATATCTCTCTTGGTTCGTCAATTGATTGTATGACCCACGGACCATGAATGCTTGGAAAGTGGATCTCCTCGATACACCTTCTCTTATAGATGTCTCCTGTTGTTGATGTAGCAAGTTTTGAAAGAGCGTCTGCTCTCGCATTTTGTTCTCAGAGGATATGTATGATTTGATGCTCTCCTATACGGGCCAAGAGTAGCTTCACAATGCTATAATATTGAGCTAGTTACGGGTTGTGAATATCAAATTCTCCCTCCACTTGAGAGGCGACTAGTTGGGAATCAGTGTGAATTATTAAGTTCTGAACCTCACAGTCAATTGCTAGTCTTAATCCGATAATAAGGGCCTCGTATTCTGCTATGTTGTTGGTTGCCAGGAACTTGAGTCGAAGCCCGTACTCAAGGGTAACTTTCTGTGAAGAGATTAATAAAATTCCAGCCCCGGCCCCGGAACTTCCTGAAGCTCCATCGACGTTCAACGTCCAGCATGGAGAAGAAGGTGAAGCACTCGGTTGTACATCAGATGCCAGGATGGTGCATTCAACTACGAAATCTGCTAGTGCTTGAGATTTAATATCGGGCCTAGGCAGGTAGTGGATATCAAATTTTTCCAGTTCTACAGACCACTTAACGAGCCTGCCTGATGCTTCTGGCTTCTGCAGAATGCTTTTTAGTGGCAGATTTGTGTAAACCCCAATTGAATGGGCTTGAAAGTAAGGGCGTAGTTTTCTAGCAAATAAACTAACGCTAATGCTGTCTTATCTGCTAAAGGATATCGTCCTTCTATTTCAGATAAAATCTTACTGACATAGTAGATAGGATGTTGTACAACATTTTCTTCTCGGACCAGGACCGAACTAATGGCTTAGACAGATACAGCCATATACAAATACAATCTCTCTCATGGTATTGGTTTAGAAAGTAGTGGCGAGGATGCCAAATACTTTCGCAATTGTTCGAAGGCTTCTTGACATTCATCTATCCATTGGAACCCGGAGCTACGAGCGCCTCTAAGTATCTTGAAGAAGGGCAGATATTTGTCTCCTGAACGTGCCAGGAAATGAGATAGTGCCGCAATTCTCCCATTCAGCCTTTGGACATCCTTGATGTTCTTTGGCGGCACCATGTCCCTTAGTGCCTTGATCTTCTCTGGATTGGCTTCGATTCCTCTATGGGTTACCATAAACCCCAAAAACTTTCCATAAGCGACTCCAAAAGCACATTTAGCAGGGTTGAGTCGCATATTGTAATGTTTCAATAAGTGGAAACATTATTGCAGGTCAGAGATATGTTGAGATTTCTCAAGACTTTTTACCAACATATCGTCTACGTACACCTTCATAGTACGTCCAATAAGAATTTTGAAAATCTTGTTCATGAGGTGCTGATAGGTTGCTCCAGCATTTTTGAGCCCGAAGGGCATCACCCGGTAGCAGTACAATCCTTTGTCTGTTTGAAAAGCTATTGCTTCTTCATCAGCAGGATTCATTTTTATTTGATTATAGCCGGAGTAGGCATCCATAAAGCTCAACATCTGATGACCAGAGGTGGTATCAACTAACTGGTCGATGCGAGGGAGCAGAAAACTATCTTTTGGGAAAGCTTTGTTGAGATCAGTATAATCTATACACATTCTCCAAGCTCCACTCCAAGTAGGATAATGCACCTCTCGTATAAATCTGGCTTCTAAAAGTTTATCTACTTCTTGTTTAATTGCTTGCTAGCGATCTGGTGTAAAGTTTTATTTCTTCTGGATAATCGATTTGCACTATGGATTGACTTTGAGGGAGTGAACGATCACCTCGAGGTTAATTCCGGGCATATCTGCTGGACTCCATACAAAAATATCCTGATTTTCTCGTAAAAAATATGTAAAGTTTTTCTTCTCGTCATCTGAGAGAAGTGATTCAATTCACATTGTCTTTGAAGGATGCTCTTCAGATATAGATAGAGTAGTAAGGTCTTCCACAAGGGAAGCTCTCTGAGGAATATCTTCGCTCCGTAGATCAAAGTCCTCGATGCTCAGGGTAACCGTTGGATGAGGCTTGATATGCCTAAGATAGCAGGTTTGCGCTATTTGCTGATCTCCATACACTACACCGACTCCTGATGGGGTATGGAACTTTAGCTTGAGGTGAGGGATGGAGGCGATGATCCCAAAAATTGACTGGAGCGGCCTCCCGAAGATAGCGTTATAAGCTGATTCTGACTTCACCACGATGAATTGAATGGAGTGTGTAGTCTGTCGAAGAAATTCTCCAAGTACTATAGGGAGATTGATTATACATTTTGCTCGTACATGTCGATTATCAAATCCATATAAAGGACCTGCAGCAGGTTGAAGTTTTTCTCTTGAGAGGCCCATGTTGAAAAAATTAGAGTAGAACTGGACATCTACAGAGCTTCCGTTGTCCACAAGAATTCTTTTGACATTGTAACACGGGTCACCTATGCCTGCGTTAATGGCAAGCGAATCTTGATGGGGGGTTTTTACTCCTTTCAGGTCAGAATCATCAAATTTGATGGAATGATCGATACGAGCCTTTTTTGGAGTTGGGTTTTCTTCTACAGTTAAAAAGACTTGGTCGGATAGTAAGGGGCCTCCGGAGATTGTTTCAATTTCGCCAACCGTTATCCGGTTATTCACTGGTTGTCTTTGTGGTTGATTTTTCCCGCCAGTGGGACGAGCTTCTTCTCGGGTAGCTGGATTTCAAATAAACTGTCGAAGATAGCCCTGACGGATGAGTCTTTCAATCTTCTCCTTAAGTTGCCTACAGGTTTCAGTAGTGTGGCCACGACTACGATGAAAGTGGCAATACTGATCTTGGTTTCCTGTATTCGGCTTCAAAGGATGCGGCCACTTCACTTTGTCCTGATCTTGAATCGCCATTAACACATTTTCTCGAGATGTGCTGAGCGGAGTGTACTCCTTCTCCTGTCGAGGTTCTCGTCGTGGCAATGGGGGTCTAGGAGGTAGATTACTCTTCCCTTACTTTTTTCGTTGTGATGATGGATTATCCATTTCAGGTGCTCCATTGCACTTCCCAATGGGTTGCTCGAACTGTTTTCTATGAGCGTTTATTGCCTCATCTGCAGATATCTGCGCTTCCACACGATGGATCAGGTCGGCATATGAATGAACAGTATCTCGCATGAGTGCTGAATAGAAGGGGCCAGGATGAAGGCCTCCAAGAAAGACCCCTCTGAGCAATTCTGGGTCTACTCCTGGAATCTATCGAGCCTCGATAGAAAACTGTTGAAAGTACTCTTTCAACGATTCTCCCTCATTTTGACGGATCCCAGAAAGGTGAGAAGAATCCTTAGCAATTCTTCGATTGGCTACGAACTATTCGACAAATACTTTGGCCAATTTGACGAATGTGGGGATCGTTCCAGCTGGAAGTGAATATAACTATGTTCGAGCTTGTCCTTTAAGAGTGGCAGGGAAAACCTGAAAAAGGAGTGCGTCTGAGGCTCGTTGAATATGCATGATGGTCCTGTAATGGTCCATGTGCTCGTACGGGTCAAATGTCCCATCGTAGGACTCGATGCTTGGTAGCTTAAAGCCAGCCGGAATAGGGTGTTGAAGAATGGCTTCTGTCAGGGGTGACGACTCCTGGAAGTCCCACTGACGAAGAGGTTGTCTTACGCCTCATGTAGGGAACTCCTCTCGGACCAATCGTCGCAGTTCATGGCGTAGGGCATTGCGAGGGAGCTCAGCAATGTGAGGTCGAGCTAACTCCTCAGGAAGGTCTTGAGGAATGCGAGACTGCCGACCTAAAGGATGGGTAGAACTTGCTGTATCAGCCAGTTCGTTTTCTTGATGCGACTGCGAACGCCTCCTGGGTGGAGGAAGAGGAATCTCGGCTTGAAGATGTTCGATTTGAACAGCTTCGACATGTGGTGGATCTCGAGGGAGAAGAACCTCCTCCTTAGGTGCTAGGGTCGGTTGTCGAGGCTCTCGCAGGAGTTGTAGGATCTCGTTTTGAGATTCTTCTATCTTTCGAATTCTCTCTTCTAGGGAGGGTCCCGAGGTCCCTTCTCCAGGTGTGTTTTGCCCCCCGGGGTAGAAAGAGGTAGATATCGGGCGTCTATGATTCATAGACTGATTTTTGGACTGGTGGGAGTTGGAGCGAGAAGCTCCAATGATACGACTGCTGCGCCTGTTGACCATCGTAGCAATACTTGAAGTTGTGGGATAAGTTTCCCACAGACGGTGCCAAACTGTTGTGGACTCGAATATATGCGGCGATAGAGTTTAAATTTCCATCTCAGCGTTGTACGTATATCCAGCACACAAACAGAATTGAAATAATAACACCAGGATTTTTACGTGGAAAACCCTAGAAAGGGAAAAAACCACGGGGCCACGCCCAGTTGAAAATGTTCCACTAGTGTTGTTTGAAATACAGGAGGCTGATTCGTCCTTCAAATTTAGGACGATCAGATTACAATGAGTATTGAAAGTCAGTTATAAGGCCAGGTAGAGTTCCAACGTCACTCGGATTTCTGGCAGAATTCCGGCGTCACTTGGAAGTTGGGTAGAATTTTGGTGTTATTCAGGCGTCGGGCCGAGCTCCGGTGTATTCCGGGCGTCCAGTGGTATTTCGGCGATATTCCGGTGGTGTCCCGGTGGTGTTCTGACGGTGTTCCGGTGGAGTTCCGACGGAGTTCCGGCGGTGGTCGAGGAGGAGCTATTCCCTCCTGCACTTCTCTTCTCCTCTTCTCTTCTTGGCTTAGGTCCCTTCTTAAGAGAAATGAGGGGCTATTTATAGTTTTTCTGGAGTGGCATAGCCCGTAAATAGATGAGGGATAAGGGGCAAATAAGGAGTGATCCGAATGAACGGCTGATATTGAATCCCTTGATAGAGAATCGTTTATTGAGTATTTTAAGGTCTTAATGGTATCAGAATTCTGCAATCTTGGGCTCGTCGGATTCGTCTCGTCGAGCCGCTGATTCCACTATAAGCTCGTCAAAATCAGAGATTGTTTGGTAACTCAAATTGCTGTTCGAGGTTTCCAACAGCGCTTCGGGTACTTGATTTGGACTCATTTGGGCTCAGATTGAGTAGAATTTGATGTCGTTGGGTTCGTATTTCCGAGACGCTCAATTCGACTATAGGATTGCTGAAATCGGAGTTTAAATGGTATCCGAATTAATTTCTGAATTCATTTGTTACGAAAGAGAAAAATTGATTATTATTTGAACAATTATTATAATAAAATTCTAACAAAAAAGAGAATATTAAAAAAGAAATAATAAATAAGCACTTGATATAAGGAATTGAGATATAATTTTTTAGTACTTTTAATAGCTTTATACTTAAACACCTGAATTTTATTATTTTAAATATAATTTATATTAATATTTTTTAAATGTGTTGGCTCATGAGCAAATGAGCTGAGCTGAGGCTAGCTCATCAAACTCGGCTCGTGAGCGATTTATCAAGCCAGCTCATGGTCAGACGGCTTGAATCACTTACACCTTAGTCTCAACCTCTATTTTCCTTTTTATTTTATTTTAATTTTTTTAGAAAATCTGTTGTTAATTATGAGGTGAAAACAATAATCTCTCTTATTAAATATCTTATAATATATTTCATAAGGCAAATTACAATAATTCTTTTTCAAATTTTATAAATTTTGGATTTTTAGCCATTCATTGTAAGAATTTGTGGTTTATGACTATGTTAATCTATTTTTTCAATTATTTCTAGAAACATGACTTTGATGAAAAAAAACTTTGAAAAAATGCTTAGTTTGCATATTAATTATTTATTTCAAACTTCACAAAGTGTTTTTCTATTTTTTATTTGTTTTTAAAAATTTATTAATTTTTTAATAAGTCTATAATACTTATTATTTTTGTTTGAAATATATCAAAATTTCTACACAAAAGTATTTAAGATTTTGAATGATATTCTTAGGTTCATAAACACAAGGATTAGAGTTGATTCATCGTTAGAAAATTCATTTGATTAATTATGAATCTCGGTGTAATATTTGGATAAAATCTTTTGAAATTATATGCAAAATCATTTAAACTTTGATTTTAATAAACTTTTAGTTGAATTGAATGTTTAGATGAGATAAATCCATCACCATTAATTGAAAGTGATCCATATAAGTCAGCATGAGCCTAAAATACCATCACCCATTCGAAGTCCTCTGGAAACAGTCACTTAACTAGATATTTCGACCACAGTTGCCCAACCACCATTATCCAACTATCATTGCTCGACTATAATATCTCGACCATCATTTCCTGATTACAGTTTCCTGACTACCATTGCCTGATTAGGGTATCCTGAACATCATCAAATTAACTATGGTTTACTAACAACCACCATTTGAATATAATTTCTCAACTATCTCTCATCTACTTCATTACCAATAATGTCAACATATGATATCATTTATAAAGTTCATGCATGTCATTGATATCGATACTAATGCCCATTAATTTTGTTGTCCATCAGCACCAATAATGTTGGCACACACCATCACCTTTAAGGTTGATGCAAGCAATCAATGCATGATGTCACTTATAAGACTTTTACACATTGTCAAAGTAAACCATCATATATAAATTTGATGCACGTTATCAATAAAAAGACCGATATTCCCTGCTCCATCGCTTGTTATCACACACAACATCAACCCAAACCATCACTGAAAAGTCAATTCCCCCGTAGACACTAAGTTTGACTCTTAATGTCAAAATCAATATTTATATTGGATTTTTTTTTCCCTTAGTATCCTCTCCTTAAAGGAGAACGATTGAATATACCACAAACGACCTCTTGAAGATAACTCCAATACCTCAAGACTCTTATAACTTTTACAATGAAATTCATCATTGACATTTCATGTCTACTATATTATAACATCATATTTCTTAATTGATGATGTACACTAGTAAAATTACTCATGCTCCATAATTTTTTTACTTTCTAGATTTTTCACATTAAAACTTTGATGTTTATCATAATCTTCATTCATCTGTGCGTCCAAAATCATTGTGCAAAATTAAGACGGTAAAATAAAAATATGCCACTCGGATTAGTTCGCTTGTTAAATCAAGTAACTAACGAGCCGAATATGGTCAAGTAAAGTGTTATTTATGTTTCCCTCGTTAAATCAACGAGCTTATAAAAACTAATCGAACTCAAACTAGTTATCGAATTGATATGAACATTGAATTATTTTGGCAGCCCTAATTGTATAGCAATGAATGTCACAACAATATCTTCATTAGGGCATATATTTAGCTATGGCTGGAGTTTCCAATAAGAAGCAATTGGAGGTTGTTTGGAATCATTTTTATTTTTCCTTTTTCTATTTTTATTTTTTGATCTAAAATAAAATATATTTGATTTCTTAAAACTATATAGTTTTTGTTTTTATGTGAAGGCGACAGTGATGGTTACTGCCGATATTATTTGGTGGCTAATAGTGACAGCCTACAGTGATTATTCGTAATGACCGGTAGTGATTGGCCGAGACAGTGGTAATTTTTTTTAAGAATACTAAAAAATTAAAAGTTCATTTTAATTCTTTTTTAAAATAATTTGATTTATTTTTTTAAAATAAAAATAATAACATATTAAAAATGCACCAAACAAATAATTTTTTACAAACAAGCACAAAAACAAAAATAAAAATTTCTTTTGGGTAGAACCAGCTAAAAAGCTGCATCATATTCTAGAAAATTCATCTTGGAAAACTGAAGTCCTCTCTAACAAAATATAAGTTGAAAGAACATGAATGAAAATTTAATTAAAATTTATTTTTGAACTGATCTAACTCGAGTAAAGTTAAGTTCTTGTACTAGAGGAGTAACTTGGCTAAGTCAGCTCGGGCTCGACTAAATAAATAACCCATGAACTGAGCTTGATGAGCTAATGAGTCAAATTTGAGCTTATCTCTTCTCTGCTTATTAGATCGTGAGCAATCTCATTTAAAAAATGTTAGAATGAAATACACTTAGAATAACTTAGAATTTAAGAGTTTTAATGCAAAGTTGTTAAAAATATTTAATATTATATCTTATTTTTTTGTATTAAGCAATTTATTATTATTATTTTTTACCGAATTTTATTTTTCATTTTTTTCATTTTATTACAATAAATTTTTGAATCAAAATTATTTTGAGCCGGTTCGTAGAACTAAGCTCAAGTTGAGCTCTAACTTCATAAATTAATTAAGTTCAAACTCAAATAAAAAATGACTTAAATTTAGAGGTGTCAATAAATGACCCGATCTGACCCGAACCGAAATATCCATGTTCATGTTGGCCTGTTTAATATATCGTTCGGGTTCGGAATTGCAACCCATTTATTAAGAGAGTTAGGTTTGGGTTGACATGCGAATCCAAATTTGACCTGAAATTGATCTATTTATTTTTTTCCTTAAATTCTTTTGCTTGTTGGTATGATCTTCTAATTTTTGAGTAATTAACCTAAACTCTATAGTTGACTGTTATTATTATTTTTTTAATCAAAATGGGTTATTGGGTTGGGTTCAGGTCATCATGGTCGCCAGTGGGTTGGATTCGAGTCTGACTTTTGGCCCGTTTATTAAATAGTTTGCGTTCATATTGAAGGGATTTATATCAGCTCAATTTCAAATTAGACCCAAACTCAACCCGTTAACCCATTTTGACACCCTCACTTGAACCCAAGTCTGACTCGTATACATAGAATGAAAAATGTGAGCAATGCATAGCAAAATGACCTAAACCATCATCAAGGAGATCAATTCAAACAGGGCAAGTAAGGTACAATATAGTCTCTAATTCTCTATGCGCTGAGGACAATCCTCTCTACTTGTCATTTAGAGATCTATAGACAAAAACCCTAATATTGCAAGTAGAGAGAAGAAAGGTTGATAAGATATTTGGGTGGCCAGATGTGACCATTTGGCCAATCAACTAAAGGCAAATGGTGGCCCACTTTTTGACCATTTCAAGTGCCATCTCGATGACGTGGAAAAATTCTGTTGGTCCACATGTGTAAGTAGGTTTGACCATGCTTGGAATTATATAGGATGGCTTAGTAGATTTTTGTTAATGAATGGCCCTATAGTCTATAGAAAAATTACAAAAATATCAAATTAATTTGCAAAAAATAAAAAAAAAGTATTAAAAAAAATACAAGAAAGAAAAAAAAAAATGATGAAAAATGCTTAATAATTTCATGAAATTACAAAAAGGTAAATAAGTCCTTGTGTGATTGCTTGGATCTAACCAAGGCTCATGTGTGAACAAATATGGGTTTAGTTGGAACCATTTTGATTATTAGTTGATTTCGTAGTAGTCATTTTAACATTTTCTTAGATCAAATGAGTTCTCACTAGATCATACAAGACATTAATGCTCGGTCACCCATGGGTAATTTGAGTCAGTCAACTCTTTTTAGATCAGTCATGATTATTTCTATCACATAAACTCACAGTTCACAGGCAAGTTCAACCATGAATTGTGCGCAATCATCAAATTAGGTATAATTAGGCTGAGCTAGGAGTATTAATATTGGACACGACCTGAAAATCCGACTAGAAAATTTTGGGTTCGTGTTGACCCAAACCCAAACCGGGCAAAAATGGGTCGAGTTCGGGTTGACCCCGGAACCGTCCGTATCGTGTGATTAGCATCCGCCTGACCCCCAGTCGAGTCTGACACTTCGTGGTCACGTCCGTCACTTCGTGGGTCGCGACGTCGCGTCTGTCACTTCATCCGCCGTTCGTCTGAGAGCCCCTGTCGCTCCGCTGTCGGCCTGCTACTGCCGCCAGAGCTGCTGCTGCCAAGAGGATCGGAAGTAGCATCGAAGCGGTGGCTGCCGAATCGGAAGTCACTCCGTGTTGTCCGTCGCCATCCGCGTCCCGGTCATTTGCCAGCCGTCCGCCAGCCATCCACCATCCTCGTCGAGTCGCCGTCCCACCCCCACGCACCGCGGCACCGGTCTGCCGTCGTTGCCTCGCCCGGGTCGCTATCTTCACACACTTCTTCAGCCAAATCCCATAAATCCGTGTCGGGCCGGGTTGACCTGAACCCGAACCGGGTTGGGTTCGGGTCCCAAAAACTGACCCGTTTGCAAAAACGGATCGGGTTGACCCGAACCCAACCCGTGACTCGAAATTGACACCCTAGGCTGAGCCAACTAAGGTATAGTTTAGTCAAAAAAAAAATTTTTTTTTGGGGTTGACCAAAGCTATAACTTAACCACTTAGGGCCACTAAGATAGTGGATTAGATCAACCAAACGAAGGTCACCTATGTTAACTAGGGTTAGTAGAAGTCAGTTTTGACCTTGTTAGGTCAAATATAATCATATGAGATTTATGATAACCATACTGAACTTAATTATGTTTCCACTATTTTCATAATTAATTAATTAGGGCCTTATTGTGCTAACTAGGCCAACCAATATCATACAACATCATTTGAGACTATATTAAGGCATTGAGGGAAATGCGAATAAATCTAATGATATATTAGTTCAATTATAAGAAAATACTAACATAAAAATGTTTTGCCCAATTTATTAAAAACAAAAACAAAAAATAGATATAAAAAGTGATCCTAAATATGCCATTAGCATACATTGAAACACGCATAATCATACACTTCTATGGAAGTTTACAAAAGTCCAAGTAGACAAGAGCATGATTAAGACTTCGTCAGGAACAGTTTTGTTACTGCCTTCTGAAGTAGTTTTCTAGTACAAAAATTTTTGAAAAAAAAATTTTGCATGAAAAAGCTATTTTAGAAAGCAATAAGAAAACTATCTCAAACGAAGCCTAAGGATTTGTTTGAAATAACTTTCTGACTGCTTTGCTTTTCAGATAGATATCACAATTTCATTTGTCTACTACTTTCTTGTTACTTTCTCGGTATTTTAAAGAATTTTTTGTTGTGGAAAGTTGCTTTCTGCAACCATAGTAGTAAAGTTGCTTTCTACACATCAACTTCACAATTAACTTTATAAAATATTGTAGACGTCCCAAAGAAGCCTAAGGCTTTACAAAGTATAAACCTAAGGAAAACTTAATTAAACCCACATCCATTTGAAAGAAAATTTAACAGCAAAGAATGAAAAACTTTGCCTTTCAAGAATGAAAGTATATAAAAGAAAGTACATGTTTTTACTCGAGAGACCATTACACAGATCATGAAAATTAAATGATTAAACACCTCATAAAGAAGAGTGATATCTGTAGCTCTAGTGTTCTAGGCTTCGTTTGAGATAGTTTTTGACCACTGTTTTTAAGAAATTTTTGCACGAAAAGTTACTTTAAACAACTATAAGAAAGTTGTCCCAAACGAAACCTTAATGATGGAGAATGGAGCTGATTGCTACGAGAAAGGCAATCAAGAAAGGTAAATATGAAGTCCACGAGGTGAGGATTTCAAAGAATAGAAACAATGAAGAATTCAATAGTCTGTAAGAGATAATATTTTCTCTTATGTTTTATACATCAGATTTCATACACTTCAGAAGCTTTATAGAGCTAGTTATGATGTGCAGAAAGAATTGGTTACAGATTATCCAACAATGAGGAAAGTTGTAAAGGTAATTCATAAAATCTTACATGATGAAGGACTGAAGACTCAGGTTCAGTATCTTCATATGTAAGTCAGCTAGTCCAAGATTTGAAGAGTTTTTAGTTGCTTAATTCTATTTCTCTTTTAGGCTTCATTTGGGACGGCTTTCATACCGCTTAAAGAAGCTTTTAGTACAAAAATTTTAATTTTTGTACTAAAAAACTGCTTTAAGAAGTAATAAGAAAGTCGTCTCAAACGAATCCTTAGCAGGGCCATAGATGGCTTGCCTCATTGCTTTTTGATATGGGAAGTTAGAAGAAGATGAAAAAGACTTGCAAGAAGAGCTAAGAAGATGATCAAGATGGGAGAGAAGAGTAGACTTTCTTTCATACCTTCCCTTTCATTTCTCTCACATATATTAGTTTTGTATAGCATTAAATGAGTGGAAAGAATTAAACAGTCTCGGATTAACACATCATTAATATACTTATGAAGGATCGATGGTGACGGTCGCGACAGTGGTCTAGTTGTGGTGCTTGGGTGGTGCATTGAGATTCATAGAGCCTAAAAGCTCTCTTGATTCTCAAACCCAAGTCTAAGCTAAATAAACTATTGCAAAATCTGATTCCATTACAAAAAAAAAATAAGGTTTTTGCAGTAGTTTTTAGTACCGGTTTTGAAACCGATGTTATAAATTGGTATAGGCAGCAGTTTTAACCGCTGCTAAAAAAATATTAAAAACTTAATATTTTGACAGTGATTTAAAGAGGCGGTTTGCCACCGCTACTTTCAATTCAAAATCACTATTGTATGATCTCTTATTCTCTTGATCTCCCTCCAGTGCCCTAGCTCCTGCTCGACTTTATCACGCGTCCGTCTCCCAGCAGGCCAAATGATTGTATTAATCCCCTAATTTTTTCTGAAAGATAAAAAAATAATCCGCGACTATACAATAGTACCAATTGATCGCTTGACTATTTAACAAAAATCAAATTAGTCATTGAGATCACTTAGGTCCATATTTAAAAGTTATAGGACTAAAATGAGCCTTTTAAATAGTGGGGGATCATTATAATCCTTTGCAAAGAGTCAGAAACCATTTAGGTCATAATCTATATACACTATATTATGTGTTCATTATTTAAAATATTAATTAATATTTTGAATATATGAATATATATATATAATATCAATGTTAAAATATATCATAATTAAAATTAATACCATTTCATTATTTGAAATTGTTATAATTCATAAATTATTAAATAAAAAGTAGAATAAATACAAACACAATTAATGATTATTGTCATTATCAGCTTAATTAACAAATCTTTGAAATTATCTAAAACTTCGGCATTAGAAACCAAAAGCGAAACTGAAAAAGGTAAAGTTTGATATAAATTTTTAAAAAATAATAGGAAATTTTTTAAGTTAAATATCTTATTCAAATTTAATCATAACATTTAAAATTATTTGTATATTTTTAATGATTTTAATTATTAATCAGTTAATTAATATTTATATCATAATTATTTCAAATAAATCTAAAAATTTGTTAGACATTAATGAGATGGATCTAATGAGCTCAAACTCATCTAATTACGTTATTAAGATACTTAAATACCAAAAGAAATAATATATATATGAACGGTCAGATGAAGTGTTTTTTATTTTTGACAAATTTACTAAAGTGCCATTCTAAAAAGCTATTAATAAGTACTTTTTTACACGAGAATGATTTTAGAGCTGAGAGCTCTGAAGAACTCTATTGCCGAGACTGATAATCACTATCGATGGCCACCATCTACGGCCGTTGTCACCGTCGCCTAACTAGTAACATCCGACCTCATTAGTTGACTTCAAGTGTACGACTATGGACATCATTGCCACAGTTATAAACTAGAAAAGTCGAGATAGAATATTCTAATCAAATTTTAATTATAATATATTTTAAAAGTTTAGAACTTATTTAAAAATGGGTCTAATATATGAATTATTATTTAATTGGGGATTTAAATGCAAAGCATTCAAATTATATGATTTATATATTTAACACCCACAATTCATTATTTATAGTCATATCACTCAAAGCATTAAAAACATCAAAAATAATATCATCCTTATCCTCTTTATTGCAATCTTAGCACCAAAGTTGATAGACAGGTTATCAATAGCAAAATTGATGGCGACGCGACTGAAGTCCCAGATTTATCAGATCTAAGTGTCCGATGGATCTGAGTGTCTCACGAACTCGAGAGATTATTCTGTGCGGATGCCGAACGCAGCTCTACATCTGGATACCAATCAGAGTGAGCCACGTTAGTAATATTAAGCCTCAGTACCGAGCGGTACTGAACCGCGAGCTCAATTATCCGGACATCTGCACAGAATAATTTTTCCACAAACTCTCCTTCTCTTTCTCGTATTGTGATCCCATTCATGCCTTGGCCAATGAACCCTATCATGAATTCTTCTTTACATGTCATTGATTTGATGATACCTTCGACAACAAGCTCCTATGGCGACTTCTTTGCTTCTATCGTCGCTGATGGTTTGTAAGCGAGAGAATTATGAGATGGAGAGATAGCGAGGTGAGAGAATGCGGACACGAACGAGAGAGAATTGAGGAGTTTGGTTGAGTCACGTGCAGGGTTGAAAAGTTTTAGCTTTCTCATGTCTAATAAGTTTTCTCGCAACTTTCGCTCCTTCTGTTGACCAAGTGCTATATTATCTAAAGAAAAATGATGGGTTGAAAAAGTATGCCTTATAATTTTGAGTTCTATGTTGGTAAAATCTCCTTTCTAATTTTAGTATTATATTTATATTAAGAAAGTTTAATAATTTGAAAAATAATTTTATTAAATTTTAATTAATTAAATTATCCTATAAGACTGACGATATTCTTACCCCAAATATTGCATAAAAAAATTATCGAACTCTCCGAATCTGCCAATACGATACGGACCACAACTTCGAAAATCAAACTATAATTTTTAAAAAGTTCCAAATAACAAACCCCAAATAGAAAATTTTAGAGAGATTGAGTGAGAGCCAAAGAGCCAAAGCAGGAAGACGAGGAGCGAGCGAGCGAGAGGGAGAGAGAGAGAGAGAGAGAGAGAGAGAGAGAGAGGCTTCAGATCGTCGCCAATGTCGTCTTCTTCCCTGCGCCGCTGCCGTCTCGGCCTTCAGTCAGGCCGCACCGGTCGCTCGACGGCGCAGGCAAACCTAGCCAAAATATTAACCATCATCGTCACCGTCCCTCCAACACCTACGCCAACGTATTCAGTAATCGGAACAACCACCTGCCCTGATGCTAACGATATCCCAACCACGACCCCTGAGGTAGCTCTCAATCTGGATCTTACATTAGGACCCAGTCTGGATATGCCGCGAGGATCAGAGCTGCACGGGACTCCGGCGGAGGAGGAAGAAGAGATTCCTACCGCGCACAGCGGGGTCGTCAATTGCCCGAACCAAACCTTGTGTTATGAAACCCCTACCGTCAATAAGGTCTCCAAGAAGGTTCACCCGGCCGCCGACTCTTTCTTGGAGGCGGATACGAGCTCTGAGGGAGAATGCTCTCCTGAAGCCACCCCGATCATGCTCGGATCAGTCAAGGAAATCTCCGAAATCACGAATACTTCTTGCAAGGCGGAAGAATACATCAACGGAGAAGCCGAAGGACGCGAAGGATACCTCGATCTCTTATTGGAAGCGGCCCGGCAGGTCTCCAGAGAGGTGGAGGATATTGATAACGAGAAGGCTTCGCCGGATGCACCGCGGCCGCCGCCTGCTGCATCCGCTTCCGTCACAAGAAAGAGAACGGCCAGCTCCCCGGCATCGTCGAGATCGAAGCGGAGGGCTGCAGCTGCGGCTTCCTTCATTGCCTACGAGGAAACGGAACCCATCGTTCGATCGAGGCGCGGAAGAAACCAGGCTCTGCCGTCTCGTTACCGCGATTCGATTCTGGAGCCATGGAGGAAGACACCGACGGTGCTCCGCCGGTAAGATTACCCCCTCCTGAAACGGTGCGGCTGTGACAAATTACTCCCTTTCGCGTCACCGCAATGCCCCCCCACGCTTCCATTCAAAGGTTAGTTTCTTCCATGTACAAAAAGTAGGATAGTGGTAAAAAGGGTAAAAAGGCTACCCTGCTCGCTGCATTCCACCTCGTCTTTTAACGGCCGTCTCCTTTCTGCTGGAGCCATCCACCATTGATCGACCTCCCCGTACATTTGCAGCTTTAAAGATCTGGATTTTATTCGTCTGGCCATCACTGTGTCCACCCACCAGCAGTTATTCAACGCCTATTACTTCCCCCATTCTCTCCTAACTGATCCCAAGCTCTGAGCTTTTAGGTGATCATAGAAAGCTTGATTCCTTAGTTATGTAAATGTGAAGTTGCTAACTCTTCATTTCAATTTCAATTGACTCATTGTTCACATTTGATCGTATATGGTCTCCTTTTGCACACTTTTTTCTCATATATTTACATAGTTTCTGATATTTTAGATTTTCGATGGTATAATTGTATATATGAGATTCTAAAGTGTTAGATAAGTAAATATAGAAATTTAGATGTTATATCTGTAAATATATGAGAATTATATGATATTTATGATGATACTTTTAATGTGATTTAAAAATATATGAATGTTATGTGAGTAAATATTAAATTTAGGTGTTAGATATGTAAATATAGAAAAAAAATTGTAATTTGAATGTAAATCTCTTTTGATTATTGTTTTCTAATTAAGGGATGCTTAGTTGTTGATTGGGTGTATGTTGGTAGCATTCATTTGACAATTCTATGCCATTTGGCATTGTATTGTAATTTGGAATTGGTGGGTCTTTTTTTGACTTGGTTCAGAGCTATAGATTATTGAAAAAAAATAAAATTTCCATCAAATATATTTGAGTTTAATTTTATATATGTATCTATAAAATCATATGATAATTAATATTTGTGAATGTTTGATTGTTTAATTATTTTTTTCTTTCATTTGTATACAACAATAACATAAAGCCTTTGTCCCACTACGTGGGGTCGGCTACATGAATCATTTCTCTCCATTGTGTCCTGTTAAGCCGGTGCGACGGCCTTTGCATACTTGTCGCTGTATTCAGGCCATACAGCACGTCGCTTCCAGGCGACGTCCTAGCATTAACATAATTTCTTAAAAGATTCATGTCATTATTATTCGACAAGTTTTACGCTGACTTTCATTTTCATATAATAATAAATTCTTTTTAGAGATTTCATATTAGCAATGTTGATATTATCAAAATTATTTTTGAAAATTTCATTATATATTTTTTATTTCAGGATTAATTTTTTAATAATTTAATTATATTGAGAGATATTATTAGCATGTGATTCATGCTAAATATAGGCAAATTGTTTTTTCTAACTATTTTGTTGTAGGAAAGATTTATAAACTTTCCTCTAGTAATTTGACTGCATTAATTAGACCAACTACACACAGCGGGCTTCGTAGAAAGTTTTATTAAATGTCCAACCATAGATTTTGATTCCCTTTCATAGCAAAAAGGGCATAAAGATCTACAAGTAGAATGCTTCAATGACAAATTAAGCCTGTAATATATACAATATTGCATGTCAATTGTATTCTAAATTACCATTCAGAAGGGTAGAGATTATAGCAACTAGTTTGGTTTACTGTTTGACAGAACATAGAATTCAGAGCACTTGTGGGATTCTGTCTAAGGCTTCGTTTGATATGACTTTCTTCCTGCTTTGTAAAGCTATTGTAGAGAATGTAATTTTTTAAAACGGTTATAGAAAGCAACTCTCTAATACAAATTTTTTTTCCTATCGAAAAAGATATTCTAAAAAACTCTTTACTTCATCCCTTCATATAACTCAAGCAAATCAGGTTTCGTTTGGGATAACTTTTTTATTGCTTTCTAAAGTAACTTTTTAGTACAAAAATTTTTAGTTTAAAAAATTTGTACTAAAAAACTGCTCCAGTAAGAAAGCCGTTCCAAACAAAACCTCAATTTCAATTGAAAATTGAAAAAAGAAAAATTAATTATAATTTGTATTTAGGAGAATGTGATAATTGATGTCACCAAGAAATATATCTTAGAATGTTCTAGAAGTGGCAGGAAGATTAGCATTCATAAGCTGATGATATGACTACCATTGTGCTTAGATGTGCAATATGAGGCTTGACTTAGGTCAAATAAGATCAACTAATTGTGTTAACCTAATTGGACCTTTAACACAATTAGGTTAACCTAATTAGTTAAATAATGAGTATGGAATAGTTAAAAAAGAAACAAAACTAGGTTTAGGGAAATCGCATATTTAACTAATCCATACTCATTGAAATTGGTTTTTACTATTTTTTATAATTTTAAGCTTTTTTCTTTATCTTTTTAATTAATTAAAAGGCTATTTAATGCTTGATAATTCATTTTGATTATTTCTTTTAAATAGATCTTAGAGCACTAACCACAATATAAAAAGGTAATTAATATCTTAACTTAAAAAAAAAAAAAGAGCTCGAGCAATCAAGACGAGCTCACACTTGTACATTTTTTAACGAGCTGAGCTCAAGCTTACTAAATAAGCTGATAAGCTGATAATATTTAATCATATTTTCATAGATGAATAATTTTATAATCCACATACCACATTTATTATACTCAAGTTGACCAATAGTTGACTTTTGTATAAAAATATTATTTTCATATAAACCTTTACAATTTATTTATTATTTGTGTTTTTGGACTAAGTCACTTATTTCAAATATTTAGATTTATTTTTTAAATAATGATCAAAATAATATTTTGCTCCAATAAAATTTGGAACCTATTTAATTTATCATATTTTACTATTTTTTCAAAATTTCATACTTTTCAAGACTATTTATAATTTTTAAGCTATTTTTAAAATAACTAGCAAAAACTAAAATTGTTGAAATTTTATATTTTCATTTAATTATGAGAATTTTTAGAATAGGATTAAAGTCACTATATATTATTAAAAAATTTATAATGGCTTATTAAGATATCCTAATAGGATACCAATAAGTCCTTGTGGGAAACATGATTGAAACATATGAAATTTCTTTACAACTTTTTTGACCTTCAATTTGGCATTTAGTTAAGACATTTTGGGCTGATTTTTCTTTTATTTTTTTTTCCATTTGGCTTTATAAGGTGTATAAAATAAATATTTATATTATACGAGAACAAAAAAAAAAATTGCATGCAATAATACAAATTGTAATGATGTATAATATAATATAGAAAAAATGAATTGACAAATTATTATATGATCAAATATGCAAATATGCTAAATTTAGGGGGGGAAATAAAAGAATTACAATGTTAATTTTTACAAATATGAATTAATTATTCTTTGCTTATTGGTATCATTATCATAATTCAAAGGACTCATAATAACAGACATTTCAATATTAATAGGCATAATATGAAAATAGCACATGCAATGGATGTGAGAATAAAATTATTATTATTGTAATATTTGTAAGGGATTGAATGTTTTATAATATATAACTTAAAAAATTCTTCATTATTTTATTCATTATATGGGGATTGTTATTATAATTTAAATTATGACTATATATAATCTAATAAAAAATAGCAATATTGAACTTATTATTTGATTATGATAAGTTGACTTTTTCTTAAATGCATCAACTTCATTAAATTAAAATGATCAAAGAGCCATTTTTTTGCTAAAAATGAAATGCAAAGTAAAATGGAATATAATGTAAACGAAATGAAATGTATTTGAAATTTTTTGAAATTATTTGGTTGAATGTAAAATTAATGCAAATGATTGTTTTTTGCGTTTAATTTGAAATAAAATGAATGTAGTGTAAAATTCAATGACGGTGGCGACAGTCGTGGGGTGGCAATGGCCAACCAGCGACAAACAATAGTGGCAAATGAGGGCATGCGGTTGGCACAATGGGAATTTTATTTTGTTTTTTTTTTTTAATGTTTTGACATGAAATTAAATATGTTTGATATTATAAATATAAGATTTTTTTCTTTTTATTAAATATAAAATAAATTGATTTATATGATGGTGACAATGATTGTTAGCGAGATGATGGCAGCGCTAACCGACAATGTGGCATTTTATTTCCAATTTGTATAGATAAATTATAAAATTTCTTCAGTTTAATTGATTTGGAATCATATTAGCAAAGAAGATAAAATATTAGTAGATTAGTGTAAGAATGTTTTAGCCATTTTATTTTTGTTTTAAGTTTTTAGACAAACTGATTAAGAATCCATAATATTTACTATCATAATATATTCTTATTATTAAAAAATATTTTCTTTTAATTATACTTTTATTATTATTTTTTGTCTATACATAACACAGATGTATTAATATATTAATTAATTTTAATAAAATAAAAAATCATTGCAATTCAGCTTTCTTTATTAAAAATTTAAAAAAAAAATTAAAAAAATTATTGTAACATACCATAACAAGACCAAGAAAACCTAATATTTTGAAGAGATATTGCCCCCATTCAAACTTTACAATCGAGGTGCCAATAAATGACCAAGCCCAACAGCCCGATCCAGTTTCGAGTTGACCCGTTCAAGTTTATTATTCAATTTGGTTTAACTGGTTCAACGAATTCAAGTTGATCCACAAACTCAATTTTAATTCAATTAATTATTTTTTTCTTAAATTATTTTACTTTTTGGTATACTTTACTTATTTTGAAACAATTAAACTAAATTCTATAGTTGACAAATTACAAATATTCAAATCAATTTCAAGACAGTCAGGTTACCAACAGATTGAATTCAGGTCCACCTTTTGACCTATTATTTGATTTGGGCAAACTGGATTTAAATCGAATCAATTTTGAGTCAGACCCGAACCAAACCGACTCATCCGCTTTGACATCCCTACTTTGAAGGAGAGTTATTTTCATTCAACAGAAATGTATTGATCAAATACCTAATATTTTGTTCTTTGATCAGACCCATACCAGTGAAATGTAACAAGCTTGTTTGCATGTCATATGATATGAACAAAAATATTCACATAAACATCATAACTTAGAACAAAAAATTGATAGATTGATCAAATTATTTCTGAGATAACAATTAGCCAAGCTCAAAAGTTACAAATGAATTCAACCAATCACCACAAGAATTTATGCCCTCACTACAGAAAAAGAACAGAAATCAAAATTGAAATGAATCTTTTGTTGAAAAGAACATACAGAACAGTATGTTAATGAATAATGGTAGCATCAGAGAGTGGCATATGAAGAGAAAGTATGTTAATATCATGACCAAATGCAGATATCTTACTAGTGATTGAGTTCATCTCTCTGAACTTTTGGAAGAATTTTGAGAGGAAAGAAGCCGAGCTAAGGAGCTCAGTTGGCAATGGCGCTTGCTTGTGCTCCACTCACCCCTTCCTTCATGCACTGCTCTCAGTATAAGCTTCGACCGACATTTGATCGGCATCTTCACTGAGTTAAAACTCAATGTTTCTTTCTGATTCAAAGATTTGCAAAAGTTTCCATGCAAAGATGGCTGAGAAACAAGCTTTATTGCTTTTCTCCACACAGAAAGCGATTCCTGTAATTTGCATGGCAACTGGGCATGCAGAAGAATAATAACATGTAAGTTATATATGGATAGAAAGAATAAAGGTCTAGAAATGGACAATTGATGTTTATAAGGATATGTTGATATATTTTATATCAGGATGAGGTTTTTTGTTTTTTTGAAATGTGCCTTTAATTTCATATTTTAGATGTTATTTCTTGATAAAATTAAATAATTAGACAATATAATGAAACTATTAAACATTTGCAATAGTTTTTTTTTAGTAATGATTGTACTTGTAAATGTCTAATAATTTAACTCTATTGTCTGTAATTTAGATATACTTGTCTAATAATTTAGTCAACTCACCGATGAAGGCCAGCCAAAGGAGCCAAATGACAATGTCAAGGACGAGAAAGAAGACCTCTCTGACTTATTTTCCACATCTATTTGCTGATCACTTACTGAACCGAAACTCGTTGGTGCGCCTTCATCTTCTTCATCCTCACCATCGTCATGCTGACCTTCACCCTGCCCAGCCTCAGGAAATTCCCCTTTGTCATCACCTTCAGCAGCTTTTTTCTCTTCCTCTTGCTGCTTCATCTTCAAAACCATTTCCAAATCTTCCATTTCCTCTTCCAGGCAAATCTCAGCCTCAATATATTCAAGTTCCTTTTCAATAAGCTTCTGTTTCATCTCGCTAGTTTTCTTCTTCTCCTCAACCCACCTATCCAACCTCTCAAAAACAGGTTTTAGAGCATTCTCAGCTGATGTAATTAGCTTTGCCAAGCCAGTTTGCTTCTTTTCACCGGATGGAGATCGCCCATAAAACTCATCATATCCAAGTGGTAAGAAAACTACTTTGTTAAGGTCAATATCCTCTCCCTCTTCTAGATATGGCTGCCAGAATAACCGCAAGCCATGCTCCTCATCTTCTACATAATTGATGAGCCTACCAGTTGGGGTGTGAAGAATGAGAGGATCTTCTTTATATATGAGTTTTGAAGGGTCTTTAGGATCCGGCTCAGGCTCATCATTGATAAGAATGAATTCAGGATTGTCAGGATCTGGACAGTGGCAATACTTTTAGTTATTACCATCAACTTAAACATGAAGCTTGAAAAGAAAAAAAAACTATCATAGATTTCACCAAAAATAAATATGCAAAGATTAAAAAATAATCCTGGAGGTTTTCAATCAATGAATAGTGCAGTCTGGTTGCATCAGTAGAACCACCAGTCTTAAGATAACAATTTTCAAAACAAAGCGTCCACATAACATGATTCTCACAACAAGGCTTAACAAAGATATCCTCTGGCTAACACAGCACATTACCATCATCTTCTAAATGATGAGAGTGAAGCAAATACACTAGGTGGTGAGCATAAATAGCAAGCTCAGGAACTAATATGACGGTGATCCAAGCAATGGACCAATTGTAACCAACTAATACACATACTAGTAACTGTAAATAGAATGATTATTCTATAGCCTTGCTTCGTAGTGTCATGGAATTATTGTGCTATGACGTAGGTACAAGTCATCACTGCCCAGAGAGATTGGCAACTTGCTCAACAAGTGTCTTCCTATGATCATGAAGTTATGGAAGAGATACATTTGTGATATAGCGCTTCTCTTTGCATATTTTCCACGTAAATCAAAATTATAAAATGCAATATATTAAAAAAAAATCAAAGCAATAAAATATCATCCTTAAATGAAGCTAAGTTCAACGAGGCTTTCCATGTTACATGAAGGTCTCAAGCATGCACTATAAGTGCTTATTGATCAAAATTACATGTTGCAAGAAAGTATGATCAAAATCACAGCACAATCCTGAATGATATAGGTGGTTCAGTGAACCGATAGAACACAGGTGCAGAAATTTAAATTTCAGCAAGCACAAATCAGATTTATAGGAGAAAATTCTGATGGCAACCACTTGAAAAGCTTTGAAAATTGCTGAAATAATAAAGAAAGAAGACAAGATATAATGGATCTTTAATTCGAGAGAAAGATCCTTCTCTCCAAATCTCTAATCGAAGACTTGAGCCAAACAAACCTAGGAGATATGCAAATTCTACATAACAACACATAACCTAAACCTAGAGAGAAAAGAACTACTTAAAACAAAAGCACAAATATAATTCCCTAAACAGCCTTTGATTTTGATTTTTTCCTCCCAAAGCTTTCTTTAATTAAATCCAAAACTTTCTCTTAACCCTGCTAGGCCCCACAGGGCTGTCCACCCCTTTGCTGGGCAGCAGGTCTATCCCATCTGGAATAGATCTAAATCAGTCCAGGTTATACCGATTCAACCAGCTCATGAGCTGGTCTAACAATACCCCCCCCCCCCCCCCCCAACAAAAAACTCACCTTGTCCGCAAGGTGAAATGATGGGAATTGGGTATTCGCCCTCTCGTATGGCTCCCAGGTGGCATCATAGTCTGGTAAGTTCTTCCATTTAATCAAGACTTCCTCGTCCCTCCCTTCTCCTTGTCGTACCCCTTTAAGCTCTAAAGGCTCCAACACCACCTCCAAATTCTTAGTCAGTGTTACCGATAATGCCACACTAGTTGCATGCTCCCCTAGAGCCATCCTCAACTGTGATACATAGAACACTAGATGTATGCTGGCGGGCAAAGGCAACCTCAGGTGATAAGCCACTGCTCCAATCTTTTCCAATATCTCATACGGGCCAAAATACCTCGAGTCAGTTTCTCGTTTCTCCTGTTGGCCACTGTCCTCTATTTGTAAGGACACAATTTTAAAAAACATTGTCCCCAACTTGAAACTAGATGTCATTCTTGTGTCTATATGCCTGCTTCTTCATAATTTGTTATGCTCTCAACATGTGCCTCTTCAATTTCTCTAGCACCCTATCCCTTTCCTCTAGGTACTGCTCTACTGAAGAGACTAGTGTGCTCCCCTTCCCAAAATGCACCTAGTGTGGGGGGTCTCTTATGTACAACACTTTGACTTGGGTCATCTGAGAAGCTGAGTGATATGACCTATTGTACCAATACTATGCCCACGCTAGCCACTTGCCTATATCGGAGGTGTTTATGAAGTAAAACACCGCAAGTAAGTCTCCAAACTTATGTTGACCTCCTTCGTCTGCCCGTCTGTCTGAGGATGGTAAGAGGTGCTTCTCTTGAGAATTGTACCCTGCAGCCTCAACAGCTCCCTCCAGAACTGATTGAGAAACACCTTATCTCGATCAGATACTATCGATTATGGGATTCCATGCAATCTAACCGCCTCCTTGATGAATGTTGCTGCTACTGTAATAGCTGTGTAGGGATATCATAAGGGAATGAAATGAGCATATTTACTCAACCTGTCAACTACCACCATAATCACTGTGAACCCCTCAGATCGTGGTAACCCATCTATAAAATCTATAATTACCTCCTCCCATACTCTATCTGGAAGAGCTAAGGGTTGAAGTTATCCCCCTGGAGTCATAATCATGTACTTATTTCTCTGACATACCTCACACCTAGCTATCATCTCCTCCACATCCTTATGCATCTCTTTCCAATACAACCTTGTTACAAACCTTCTGTAGATCTTCTGCACCCCTGAATGTCCTCCAACTGCACTCCCATGGAATTCCTGCAACAAGTGGGGAATATGAACTGAGATTCATGGCATCACAAACCTCCTTTGGTCTAGTAGTCTCTCTCCCTCAAGAGAGTAGCCTAGGTGGCTTCTCTCATCCTTTAGTAAAAACCTCCTAATCTTCCTCAGCTCCTCATCCTGCACACTTTCTTCTTTAATAGCCCCCCAATCTACCATCAATGGTACTGAAATGGCCATCTCCTGGAGCTCCCCACACATCTTGATAAAGCATCAGCAGCCTTATTCTCCAACATTAGTCTGCACTGGATCTCAAAATCATAGCCAAGAAATTTGGACAGCCACCTCTACATCGACTCAATTTTGGTTTGATCGGTAACCACCCCCTCCTGGGATAACATGTGCCCCAAATATTCCACACTAACCTATGTGAAGCAGCACTTCTTTAGGTTGATGCACCTGTAGAACTCCTAAAATCACCTTCAAATGCTCCAAATGCTCCTCCTCAGACTTGCTATACACTAGTATGTCATCAAAGAAAACTAATACAAACTTTCAGAGATATGTTCAAAATACCCTGTTCATAAGGGAATGGAAAGTAGCAGGAGCATTGGTGAGACCAAATAGCATTACTAAGAATTCATAGTGCCTCTCGTGTGTCCTGAATATAGTCTTTTGGACATCCTCCTCTCTCATCCTGATTTGGCGGTAAACCGACTTCAGATCCATCTTAGTAAACACCACTGCTCCATATAGCTCATCGATCACCAGAATAGGGAACTTGTCTGGTACAGTCTCCTTATTCAAGGCCTGGCAGTCCACACAAAATCTCCAGCTCCCATCCTTCTTCTTGACCAGTAAGACTAGGATAGAAAAAGGACTCACACTCGGCCTAATGATCCCCGCCTCCAACATTTCACGGATCAACTTCTCTATCTCATCCTTCTGAATCTAGGGGTAGCAGTACGGTCGAACATTAATCAGTGACACACCCTCCCTCAAAGTGATGGCGTGCTCCAGCTCCCTTAGTGGTGGTAGGCCCTAGGGTGGCTGAGAAACCCCCTTGAACTGCTAAATGAGTGGTTGGACTAAAAAAGTGATGTCTCCCCCTTCCTCTAGTGTAATCGCTTCTAAGCTCTACAATTCTACCATAATTCCTCCACCCATCTCTTGTATGATCTTAACCATAGTTTTGATAGACACCATGACCCTGGATAATCCTGCATCTCCCTGGATCACCATTCTTCTTCCCTCCATCATCAGCTCCATCGTCAGCGCTCCCCAATTGACCTTGATATCTATCAAGGTTTGCAGCCACTTTATCCCAAGGATGACATTAGTGCTTCACAACTCTAATGGAAGAAAATTCTCCCTCACCCGAACCCTCTGGAGAGTCAGCACAACTCCCCTACACACTCCTCTACCCATCTTCACCTTCCCAGTGCCCATCATCACCCCATATCCCCCGATGTCCACCAATTTCACCCCCAACTGGTCAACGATCTAATTAGAGATAAAATTGCAGGTAGCCCCACTGTCGATCAGCACCACCACCTCTTTGTCTGTTAATGCTTCCTTCACTTTCATGGTGTGATTTAGGGTGAATCCCACCACTGAGTTCAAGGAGACTTCTGCCATGTCCAGATGTAGCTTCTCCTCTTCCTCTACCACTGCCTCACTCTCACCTCCCTCCTCAACTTCCTCGTCATCACAGATAGTGAGAATTTGAAGAATTCGGTCCTTACACCTGTGCCCCAGCGTGTACTTCTAGTCACATCTGAAGAACAATCCTTTTTCCCGCTTCCTCTGTAACTCCTTCTCAGTGAGTTTCTTGAAGTTTCCCCCAAATCTCCCTCATCCAAGCTTCTCCTTTAGGACCTCACGCAGGCTTTTCGGTGTGGGTCCCTTGGGAGCTAAGAAAGTTGTGGTCATCCTGTATAACCCCACTGAACTGTTGCCTCTAGCCCCCCTCTCCAGATGCTTTTGGTCCTCAACCAACTGCACAAGCTCCATGGCCTCCCCCAAGTCACGCGACCTCATCACTCTAACATCCTCTTTGATCTCTGACTTGAGCCCATTCATTAAGTTCCCCTCCAGCATAGTCTCAAAAAGCCGGTCCAACCTACTAGCTAGGTACTGAAACCTATCATGGTACTCTGTCACAGTCCCCTCCTGGCTCCTGGGTTAGGGGAGTAAGCAGTCATTCAACTCCCTTCAACTCCGAATGGGTCGCCTCATGTCCCTCCACTGATACCATGCAAATGCTTTCCCCTCCAAATACAGACCAACCGTCGTCAATTTCTCCTCCTCCGTCAACCCGTTGACAGCAAAGTACATCTCTACCTTGTAAATCTACCCATGTGCATCCTCCACCCTCAAAGATTGGCATCTTCAGCTTCCTTACCCTTGGATCGCCTCCGTTTCCCCTGAATCCTTCGTAGCCTCCCATCCCCAGAAAATGAGGTGCTCCCCAAGTGTCACGATCTTCTCTTCTGCGCTCAAACCCAAATCCTTCTTCAAAATCCCTCCTTTCAAAATCAGCACCCCGACGTTCATAATCCACCCATCTTCTCGTAAAATCAGCACCCCTTCGCTCGTACCTGATAATCATCTCCTCCCTAATAATAGACTCTAGCAGAGGCATCCTGTCTTCTCCCTCTAGAATCTCCACCTCTTGATTATCCCCTCCTCTAAACGGATTAGGGTTTCCACCTCTTCCTTGGTCGTTGGTGGCTTCATTCGCTTCAGATTTCGTCATATTGGGTTTGACTTCAAGCAAATTCTTCAACATGTCTTCCACTACGGTGAACTTTTCATCCATCTTTTCATGGATGGATGCAAATTGGTTTTGAAAACCTAAAATTTTTTCCTCAAAATCAAATTTTAGTTGACCTAATTCTCCCTCCAAAACTTTCACTTTCCTTCCGGCCATTGGTACCCTTAGATCGACGTGCTCTGATACCAATTTGATAGAACATAGGTGCAGAAATTTAAATTTCAGCAAGCACAAATCATATTTATAGGAGAAATTCAGATGGCAACCACTTGAAAAGCTTTGAAATTGCTGAAATAATAAAGAAAGAAGACAAGATATAATGGATCTTCAATTCGAGAGAAAAATCATTCTCTCCAAATCTCTAGTCGAAAACTAGAACCCAAACAAACCTAGGAGAAATACAAATTCTGCATAACATCACATAACCTAACCCTATAGCGAGAAAAGAACTACTTTAAGCAAAAGCACAAATACAATTCCCTAAACAGCCCTTGATTTTGAATTTTTACTCCCAAATCTTTATTTAATTAAATCCAAAACTCCCTCTGAACCCAACTTGGCCCCACAGGGCCATTCGCTCCTTTACTGGGCGGCAGGTATATTCCACCTGGAATAGACTAGAACCGGTCCAGTTTGGACCGGTTCAACTGGCTCATGAGCCGGTCTAACATGATCCTTCTCTCAATCTATGATGAAAGGGATTGAAATTTTCTAAACTCGGAACTATGGCTTTAGTCTAGATTATTGTAACCACCAAGGTTCATTTCAGTAGGTTTCTTTGCCATATAATAGAGCCTTTCAAGCAGATAATAATAAGGTTCACCCCTTGTAAGTGCTCAACCAAGAACGGTATTTCTGTGGGGTGTAGTGTCAATAAGAGGGATACTGAGAGGAGAGGTATTTGAAGAGATGATAACTGAAAGTAGAAAACTAGACCTAGCCAATTTGATCTTCCTCTTCTTGGTTCTTTTTTTCCTGCTCCTCTTCTTCCTCTACTGGTTACTATTTCCTTCAATCATTTTTCCTTTGCTTAGCAAACAATTCAACTCCACCTTGTAGGACTGACTAGACCGAAAAATAGTCAGAACTTAGTGTAAAAAGAGAAGAAGTTTGAACAAGGTGAAAAAGATAAGAGGGAGGAGGCCAAGCGGAGAGAAGAATGAGGCTTGGAATGCTTCTTGAATTATTTCATCCATGATCAAAAAGGCCGAATACATGCTCCGATAAACAAAAAAGTTATTGAGCATGATAAATACAAAAGTAAATCACAACAAAGTCCTTGAATCTAGCTAACTGAAGTATAATCCTCCTTATTCCAAGGATTAATCCATATCTTATTGTGGGTCCCCTCTTTTAAAGATAGGTTGGCTTCTATTTGTTTAAAAACCTCATCTTCATTATCAACTCTTTGAACTCATCTTTATGCTCACCTAGTTAATTTGATTTGAAATTCCTTCCCCTTTGAATAGCTTTGACCAACCCATGTAAAGAAGAGAGATAAGGTGGTGGTCATATTTAGCTCTCATGCATTCTAGCATGCTATGCAAATATGGTATCATGCATCTCAAGAGCCTCCAAAATTATAGCTCCCTCTTTGGCTTCAAATTTCCGAAATGAGTCTTCTGCGGAATTTAGGGTGACACCTTGTTGACGTTTAATGCTTAGATATACATGAATAGTTTATTATACTTATATTGTATAGATTGGGAACTTTATTACTTCTTTTGATGTTGTTCTTAATGCCTCTTCTTAGCGCCCTTCTTCCTCTTTTGCTTCTTTGAAGATTTTGGAAGGGTACGTGCTATATGTTAGTTTGTTGCATGAATGGACTAAAATTTTGATAGATGTAACATATTGACTTTCTTTCCTAATACTTCTTGATCCTTCAATAATGAAATGGAACAAAAATTACAAAACCCTACTCGACATTCACAAAGATATATTTATTTTCTCTGTAATACAGGACATCCTTATCGCATAACTATGGGTTGCTTGGAACTGCCTGGCTAATATGTGACTTCATAATAAATTGTTGAACACTTGAAAAATGTTATAATTCCTAGCTTGATTACACTAAACTCCCTTTCTTCATACCATCCTAGAACCAAGGTCCATGCTGTAAAAATCATTCGAGTTGGTCTAGGCTTTACTTCAGCCCTTTTTTAGTAAACGCTTAAAAAAATCATGCAAAATAAGCCCTCAGACACATAATAATCATATCAAGATCATGAATTATCTGATAACAAAGATACAAAGATCGTATTGTTAGAATACCAAGAACCAGTCAAGACATCCTCTAAAAATTTTGCTGATATGTCTTTCAAAAAGAAAAAACTCTACACCTCACATCTAAAGTGATAAATACACATCCAACTCTAATAAATGCTCCTTATTATCTAATTTCTCATAGCTAATACTAAAGGCATGAATCCGAGAAACCCTAATTAATATTTTTTATTCTTGCAAGAGACTTTCATTCTCCTTGTCTATTTCTCATGAGAAAATAGAATATTTGATCTTACTTTTTTTTTTCCTGATAAGGAGGGATTGCCTCAAAATATGTGGCTAAGATGGACCTATTGAATGGGTCATGGAAGTTATGCTTAGTCATAAATAAGTAAAAAGAGAGTTATATTGAGAGACTTTGATAGAGGGATAGAGTGACATCGGGATAAGAATGAGATCCTGATATGAAAAGAATAAAAAGTTAGGGAAACGAGGGAAAAAACAGAAGAGTTGGAGGAAATAGAGAAATCAAAAGAGAAAGTGAGATGATGAAGAGGAGAAATATTCAAATTTAATTCATCATTCAAATCTCCTAATATTGATTAAAACATAAAACTATATCAAATAAGAGTACACCTTTAAGGATAATACTAATATACTAGTATGCCCTTACTTATTTTTATCTAAATATAAAGCAAACATGCAATATAATAAAGGGAATTTCCAAAAAGTATTAAAGAAAATATGCATAAAGATAATACAAATCATATGACTATCTTTGAATTTCTAATATGATGCTAAAATTTCCTTGTTGTCCTGCATCAACCAGCTAAGCAAATTCCACAAAAAATACATCACCATCTTTAGTCTTCAATTCTTTGGGAAACATAACACAAATGCTAACAAAGATGCCTTCATATCACAACCAAGGCTCCTTAATAACTTAAGACTGGCAATCCAAAAAAATCTTCAATGCAGCAACAACAACAACAACATCAAGCCTTTATCCCACTATGTGGGGTTGACTACATTAATCCTTTTTTTCCATTATGTTCTGTTAAGAGTTAAATTCTTATTTAAATCTAATAATGAAAGGTCATTTCTAATATTTTCTAACAAGTCTTTTTAGGTCTACCTCAGCCTTTCCTAACATAAGTCAAATCTAATACATCTACTTTCCTCACCGGGTCATCGGAAGGCCGTCGTTTTATATGACCAAACCATCTAAGACGACTCTCTCTAATCTTATCTTCCACTGGAGCTACTCTACCCTTTTCACGTATATGCTCATTTCGTATCCTATTTCTGAGAATAAAGCCACTCATCCACCTGAGCATCCTTATCTCTGTAACACTTAACTTAATACTATGCTTCACTTTTAATGGCCAACATTCTGCACCATAAAGTATTACAGGTCTAACCACCACCTTATGGAATTTTCCCTTAAGTTTGAGGGGGACTTTTCTATCACATAACAAGCCCGATGCATTCCTCCACTTCAACCATCCAACTTGAATTCTACTAATAATATCCCCATCTATTTCACCATCACTCTGAACAATAGACCCAAGATATCAAAAATGTGTACTCTTATTAATGGCTTGATCACTTAAAGTAACAATCCTCTCACTAGATCTATTATTATTAAAATTACACTTCATATATTCAATTTTAGATCAACTTAAATGAAAGCCTTTAGACTCTAAAGTTAACCTCCATAATTCAAGTTAACCTTCAACTCCCTCTCTAGTCTTATCAACAAGAAGAACATCATTAACAAAAAGCATACACCAGAGTACAACCTCTTGCAAATGTCTAGTGAGAACATCCATGACTAAATCAAAAAGATATGGGCTTAAGGCTGATCCTTGATGTAATCCAATTGAAATAGGAAAATACTTGGTCAAACCACCTTGTGTTTGAACACAAGAAATAACTCTAGCATACATATCCTTAATGACTTGAATATAAGCATTATTAACACCTTTCTTTTCTAAAACTCTTCATAGCACTTCTCTTGGAGCTCTATCACATGCTTTCTCTAAATCAATAAATATCATATGTAGATCCTCCTTATTCTCTCTATACTTCTCCATCAAACCACTCAATAAATGTATAGCTTCCATAGTAGACCTACCTGACATGAATGCAAATTGATTTTGAGAAACATTAATATCACACCACAACCTAGGCTCCATAACGCTCTCCCATAGTTTTAAAGTATGACACATTAACTTAATTCCTCTATAATTCAGACAATCTTGTGCATCACCTTTATTCTTAAAAATAGGAATCAACACACTCATTCTCCACTCATCTGACATCTTTTTAGTCTTCAAAATAATATTAAAAAGTTTAGTAAGCTAAGAAATTCCTTCATCGCCCAAGTATTTCCACACCTCTATTGGAATATTATCAAATCTACCAGCTTTTCCACACTTCATTTTCTTTAAAGCATCTATAACATTGGTTTTACTAATACACCGATAAAAATAAAAATCTTTATTTTCATTTAGGGTGCTAAGGTCACTAAAGTCAATCGCATTCTCATAATCTTCATTGATAAGTTTAAAAAAAATATCTCTTCCATCTTTGTTGAATATCCTCTTCTAATAAAAATACTTTTTGATCTTCATCCTTAATACACTTCACTTGAACTAAATCCTTACTACTCTTATCTCTTTGTTTGGCTAACTTATACATATATCTTTCGTCCTCCTTAGTATCTAATCTATTATATAAATCATTAAAAGCTAAACTCTTTGCATCATATATTGCATACTTAGACTCCTTACGGGCCTCATTATATCTTTTCTACTTATAAGAATATTTACATCTAAACTAATTTTTATAATAAATCTTTATATTTTTTATCTTTTCTTGCACATTTTGATTCCACCACCACCAAAAAAATCTTTTATGTTGAAAAAAAAAACTGACGAGGTTAACCCCTCATTCTTCAAATTTGTTCTCCAACGCTTTAACACTAGTAGATCTTCTAAATGTTGTGCTTAGTGACTTATTTAATCAATGGGAGGGAAAATTAATAAGAGAAATTTGATTAATTACATCCAATCTACTTCAATTAAGAAATGAAACTCAAGCTCCAATAGATGAGCTTAAAAAGATTCGTCTTTCCTGAGCAATTAAATTCTTAGAGACTCCAATAGGGAAATTTTTCTCTCACCATCTTTGGACGTCACAAGGTTCAATCTATATATTATGCCTTATGGTACAAAAACTTAGATGATTCTTGACTCAACTGACAAAGAGTTCTCCCTCCATGTTGCATGGCTCAGGAAACATACACTCTGTATCAGAAAAATTCATCTCTAATGACTCCATTGAGAACGATTTTTCTCTCCACCTTCAGAGGTCCCAAAGGTTGGGTTATATACATTCCACTATCATGCAGAACTTTAGCAACTCCACTTAAGAGGGCATTTCTCTCCATATTTAATTTTTTGCTCAGGCTCAACTATGTAGATGTTCAATATCGACTCCAAATTAAGATGTTGATTTTGTTTTATAATAAATTAAATATTTTACTGGGTGGTGCAAATTAGGGTTTTGCATTACAAAACCCAAATGATTATAACTTGTATCGATCTTCCTAATAGATCATCTTCTTAGTGCACCAAATTAATTGCAATCTTAGCACCAAAGTTGATAGACAGGTTATCAATAGCAAAATTGATGGCGACGGCGACTGAAGTCCCAGATTTATCAGATCTAAGTATTCGATGCATCTGAGTGCCTCACGAACTCTCCTTCTCTTTCTCGCATTGCGATCCCATTCATGCCTTGGCCAATGAACCCTATCATGACTTCTCCTTTACATCTCATTGATTTGGCGATACCTTCGACAACAGGCTCCTATGGCGACTTCTTTGCTTCTATTGTCGGTGATGGTTTGCAAGCAGGTGAATTATGAGAGGGAAAGATAGCGAGGTGGGCGAACACGCACACGAACGAGAGAGAATTGAGGAATTTGCTTGAGTCACGTGCAAGTTTGAAAAGTTTTAGCTTTCTCATGTCCAATAAGTTTTAACGCAACTTTCGATCCTTCTGTTGACTAAGTGCTATATTATCTAAAGAAAAATGGTGGGTTGAAAAAGTAAGCCTTACTCTTGCAGTCCAAGAGTGTGTTTTCCTCTTAGTTTAATGAGGTTGGATGATGATAGTCTTGATTTTATATTTAAATATTATAGCATAGAAATTTAAATGGACGAATGATGATTCTCTCACTAAGAGAAGAATAATCCACAGCTTACATTTTTTCAATCCAAGTTACCTTTATCCAACTATTGATCAAACTATGGATGGAAAGTTGAAGCTAGTGTAGGCCATCATGCATTAATCGAATGCCCTTATGACGATCATGACTATTTGGGAACTCTTGATGGCATTCCTTTATTGAATGCATTTAACACCTCATCAAAACGTAAAATTAACACAAACTCATGTATAAGCCAATTAATTTTATTTTATATTTTTTTATCTCCTGAATGAGATCAATTTGTGTTTCATAAAAGGTGTAAGAATACAGCATTTTGCCAATTACCAAATCTACGTAATGCAAGATTGTAGCAGCCGAAACCAAATCTCTACGAAGTGGGGCAAGCCAGAATCTGTGTAGCCAGTAATTAAAGGTGTATTGAACACACCATTTGAATGAATCAAATATTAAGGCAAGCAACAATTATGCCTATCATTATATAAAGTTTTCTTGCTCAATAACATGAACTATCATTCAGCCTTTTTTTTTAGATAATAGTTACACAATTGCTACGACCTCCTGCAACAGCTTCATTATTATATTTCATAATTCCACTGATTGGGTGGTTCTGCATATTCTTTGACAACAGAATTAAGTGAATTGCGATTCAGAGTTTCTTGAATTTTGTTTTCCATGTTTAGATGTGAAGGTGTATGCATGGAGCTTCATGTTCTCAACATTATCTTCGTAATAGAAATAATTGAATTTATTACGGCTTTACTTGACATTTTTGAGTTCTTTCTGGTGTTTGGGTAAGGGTGCGATGGGACACAGAAAGGTAAATGTGTTGTTGGGAGGGGTTGGGGAGATCTAGGGTTTCAGCTAATTGCTAATGGAAATATTAGCAGAAGTGGAAGTTTAAGGCTTACAGTTTCATTCACAGAAGACAAAGGATAATACAATAGAATAAAGCTTAACATTAATAGCACCTATTAGGTATAGGTCAATATTACTTCAACTTCTCCTAGTTTTGTATTTCGTTCTAAGCCATTAGGGGTTCACTGACTGAAAGTATATCAACTTCACACTGAGAACCAGTGTATGCTCTAGTTTTGCCAAACGAATACGTTAACAACTCCACAGGCTTTATAAATATGATACTATTAAATCCAACTAAATGAAATAGGAAAAGGACAATGCTAGAAACATCCAGGGTAGACGGCCATCAATTTCATACAAAGAAAAAGTGAAGTTTTAGTAACCTTTAGACCACCAATATTCAAGCTCAGCGGGCATTGGAATTCTTAATGGAGCTTTATAGAAAGAGTTCAGCCACATTTCTCTTTCCTGATCAACTTCTTCAACATAGGTTTTCCAGTAATCAGGAACCTGCATAAAAAAGGTTATTATGGCTACCAAAATAGAGCATTTATAGTTGTGAGAAAAGTAAAAATCAATCATTCAACTCACTTCATAGAATTGGTTAATAAATCCAGGGGCCATCCACACATCATCTTCTTCATAGAAGTACGGATGTTGAGGATCACCATAGGGGCCTCGCTCTTCCCGGACCACTATTTAGAAGGGCAGAAAATAGTCAAATAAAATAAACAATTACATCAAAACAAGACTATTGTACAGTAACACGGAGCAGTGAGTAAAAATCTGTGTTTATAAAGCAAGGAGCAGAATGGTTATAATAGATAAAAAAATATATGCCAAAACTAACGTGCACAAATTAGCACTTCTGATACCATAACAATCTTGACAAAATACAAAATTACACTTGTGCTTATAAAATGGTTTAGACGAAAAGTCAACAAATTTTCCGGAGAAAATCAAAATAACATAAGAAGCTTGAATTTCATAGAAACTGTCAACTAGTTTAAAAAATATTCAGAAATCTGCAAGGTGGGCCAGATGCAATAGAGGCAATAACAGTATAACCTCAAAAGACATTAAACAAACCAAAGCTATCATACTAAGTAATCCTCTGACTCATCATAGATACATTTCTTTTATGGAAAAAAAAGTCCAAAATAATCTTTTGACTATTAGGCATGTCACCAATTTGAAAGTTCGAAAGGGATGTTAAGCCCTACTGAACTAGTCCCGAGGCTAACCAAGAGGGGGGGTGAATTGGTTATTTAAAAATTTCACGATAACAACAAAAATCTTTTCGATACTTAGCAGCGGAAACAAGTAAACAATAACGAAAAGATCAACCAACGATAATCACCCAAGCAGTTTATATTGAAAAGTAAAATGCAAAACTGAATCAGAAAAGCAAACCAGATTTTATAGTGGTTCGGTCAACTTGACCTACGTCCACTCCCCGGAGCCTCCCCTCCGGGTATTGCACTAAACGAAAGTGACTCTCCTTTTGCTCCCACAGCAAGGCGGAGAAGCCTGTACAAAACACCTCCTTTTCACCACACGGTGAGGCAGAGAACCCGACCTCCTTTCGCTTCCTCCTGAAGCAGGCAGAGAACCTTCGAACTCCTTTTGCTTCCACCTGAAGCGGGCAGAGAACCCACGAACTCCTTTCGCTTCCTCCTGAAGCGGGCAGAGAACCCGGATCTTCTTGCGAACGATCCTCCCACGAAGAACACCGACTAGACGACAGACGACGAGCGGAGAAGACGACTCTGATCCGTGCTTGGAGCAACCTTAGTGAATCCCTCACTAACTCCCCCTCACAAGATCTCTTCTCTCTCTCCCAACTCTCTCTCTCTCTAGGATTTCTCAGGGAAGGAAGGCAGCAAAAGATTTTTCCAAATCTAGGAAAAAGTTCTTTTAAAGGAGGGCTTAAAATTTGCCCTAAATCTCAACTTGTCGGCCAAGATCGTCCAGGACGATCTATCGATCGTCCTGTACGATCAGTTCAAATTCAGCTGTTTCAGCCTGGACGATCTGGCTCTTCTGGACGATCAGTAGAAAAAGTTGTTCATATCGTCCCGTACGATCCTGCGATCGTCCGGGACGATTAGTTCAAATTGAAGGAAATCGTCCAGAAGACAGTTCGGGTCGTCCAGAGAAATCTGTGCTGGACGACCAAAAAATGACTTGATCGTCCCGTACGATAGGGTAATCGTCCGGTACGATTAGTTCAAAAAGGCCCCAAATCGTCCTGTACATAGTTCTGGACGTACAGCTGAAATGCACAAGACGATCACGATCGTCCGAGACGATCCTGAGATCGTCCAGGACGATGTGATCGTATCAATTAAACATTAATTGCTTTCCTTAATTACCAGACTAATTTAGGCATGATTGTAGTAAATCGTCCAGGACGATACACGTATCGTCCGGGACGATCAGACCAAAATACTTAAAATAAAACTTGCCTAACTTAATCTGGCGGCTGAGAATTTCTGATTTGGGCATATCGTCCCGTACGATCCATAGATCGTCCAGGACGATCGGCTCAATCAGTCCTTCTTAACTTAGTCGCCCTAATTAGGGTTTCTGTTTTAACTGGATCGTCCAGGACGATGTAGATATCGTCCAGGACGATCTGAACAAAATTGCAACAGAAACTCTAATTCACTCAATCTCTCTCCCTGAGTGTGTGTGTGCAAGGTTACTTAGCTAGGGAATCAGTTACATTACAATTGACTCAATAAAAAGAAAAATCATACATTTGACACACTTGGACCCGATCTTGAGTTGGCTTGAGTAGCTTGCGGTCTTTTGTGCCTGAAACTGATTAGCCAAGAAAAACACACTGGAAACATGTTTGTCATCATCAAAACCAGATTTGCAACAATCTCCCCCTTTTTGATGATGGCAAACATTTGTAAAGTAGTCTGAAAATAAAATGAAACTAAGAAATCAAACAAAACAAACATTTTTTTTAAATTTTCATTTAACAGCTCAAACAATACAGACACGACACGACTACAACTGACTCCCCCTTTTGACATCACAAAAAGGAGGAGGGAGAAACATAAACACGGAAATAAAACATAAAATAAAACAAATACAGAACAACAACATGACAGTGAAATCAAAATCACAAAAAGACGAATAAAACTTACGTAACAAACACATAGAAGTATTTTTTTTTTTTTTTTTTCTGATCAATCTGCTCGAGTAAATCAGAATTTTTCCTTGATTTTATATTCAAAAACCAATAAGAGAACGATTGACAACGCTGAAATCCAGAAAAGGTTGAAACAATCGACTTTCGTAACTCCGACCCCGGGCACCTTATCGATGTAAACCTCTTTCAAAACAAAAATCCGATTCAGAAGAAAAGACATTAGATTTGAAAAGAGATCCTTTCAAGCCTCGTTCCAGAAAAATATCTGATATAATAGTGTTGCAAAGTAAAAAATCAGAAATCAAGATTTTCAAACTCAAGCTTTTTGAACGTATTAAGTGACGCACGAGTTTTTTTTCTAAGACATTTAAAGATCTGAAAGAGAAAAAAGCTTAGGTTGGGCTCATTTTGTGCCTCTTTTTTTTTTCAATTTATTTGGCGCACTGCGCATCTTTTGATTTTTTGATACACTTTGTGTATTTGGCATTTTCGCATCTTTTCAGTTTTGGGCTCATTTTATGCCTCTTTTTCAATTTGGTTGGCGCACTGCGCATCTTTTGTAAGCTTTCTCCTTTTCATAATCATTAAAGAGTCTCAGCTGTGAATCTATCTTCCAGACATAGGAGATGACTCTCCACAGTAGGGAAGAATGATTCACAAAACAAAAAACCACACATCATATGATAAATGCAATCACTTGGTTTTAGAAAATCAAACTAATGACTCAAGACTTTGAAAAACACTATTGATATGAGGCAGATTACTGTAGGAAGATAAAATAATCTCTATTTCAAAAAACTAACATTTCAATTTTGAAGAAGATTTTTATCCAAAAGAAACCATACACCAGTAAAGTAGTTAGAGGAAGAGAAACAATCATCAATGTTTCTTCCCTTTAACAGATTCAATGGAATCAATCACTGCTTACCAGCTTCCAAATCAAAACAAGGTAAAAAAAAAGAACCCCCAGTCAGAAATTCAGATTATCAGAAGTAGTGAGCGGTGATCAGATTTTGAAAAAACATAAAACAGTAAGTGCAAGATATGAGCTAGTGAATAAAAAAAGTATAAAATCATATCAGAGTAAATACTTAAATCAAACTAACAATAAGGCTAAAATAGAAATCAGCAAAAGATATAAAATCAACTGAAAGTAAATAATCAAAGCCAAAAACTAACTAACAGAAATCAGAAATCAAAAGAAAAACTAAACCTAACTAACAGAAATCAGAATACCAATCAGAAAGATAATAAATCAGCAGTCATCAGAATCAAGCATTTATATCAATCACTCCTAATCTGGTTCTCAAAATGCTGAATGAGTCAAAGGCCAGTGGTTTAGTGAATATGTCAGCCAGCTGATTTTCAGTTGCTACATGATGTAGCTCAATGTCCCCTTTTGTAACATGGTCCCTAATGAAGTGATGCCTAATGTCAATGTGTTTGGTCCTAGAATGTTGGATTGGATTCTTAGAGATACAGATGGCACTGGTATTATCACACAGAACAGAAATTGTGCCAACGGGTACTCCTAAATCCAAGACTTGTTGTTTCAACCACAGAACTTGGGCCACACAACTTCCTAAGGCAATGTACTCAGCTTCAGCAGTGGAAAGTGCAACTGAGTTCTGTTTTCTACTGGACCAGGAGACTAATGACTGTCCTATGAATTGACAAGTCCCAGAGGTACTCTTCCTATCCACCCTACACCCCGCAAAGTCAGAGTCAGAATATCCAATGATCTCAAAAGAGGTGCTGTGCCTAGGGTACCAAATTCCTAGGTTTGGGGTCCCTAAAAGATATCTAAGAATTCTCTTAACAGCAGTCAGGTGGGACTCTTTAGGATCAGCCTGAAACCTAGCACAAAGACAGACACTAAACATGATATCGGGTCGGCTAGCAGTCAGGTAAAGCAGTGAACCTATTATCCCTCTATACTTCTTCTGATCAACAGATTTTCCATTTGAATCCTTATCTAACTGAACTGAGGAGGGCATGGGAGTATTGATTGGCTTGGCTTTGTCCATTTCATATTTCTTCAAAATGTCCTTAGTATATTTTGATTGATTGAGAAAAGTTCCATCATCCATTTGCCTTATGCTAAACCCCAAAAAGTAGGACAATTCTCCCATCATACTCATCTCAAACTCTTTACTCATTGTTTTGGAAAACTCTTCACATAAGTATTTATCAGAAGATCCAAAAATTATATCATCAACATAGATCTGGACAATGAGTAAGTCATCTCCTAATCTCCTCAGAAAAAGGGTGGTGTCTACGCTCCCCTTAACAAACTCTCTTTCTAACAGGAATGTGCTAAGCCTCTCATACCAAGCTCTGGGTGCCTGTTTCAATCCATATAAGGCCTTTTTTAATTTATAGACATGACTTGGATATTGGGAACTCTCAAAACCTGGGGGTTGTTCTACAAAAACATCTTCTTTAATTACCCCATTTAAAAAGGCACTCTTGACATCCATTTGAAACAGCTTAAATCCCTTATAACAGGCAAAGGCTAGTAGCACTCTAATGGCTTCCAATCGAGCTACAGGGGCAAAAGTTTCCTCAAAATCTATCCCTTCTATCTGATTATACCCCTTAGCCACCAATCTTGCCTTATTTCTCACCACCACACCAGAATCATTCATCTTATTCTTAAAGACCCACTTGGTTCCCACAATACTTTGATTTTTAGGTCTTTCTACTAACTCCCAAACATCATTCCTTACAAATTGATTCAATTCTTCCTGCATAGCTAAAATCCAAAATTCATCCGACAGGGCTTGATTGATGTTGGTGGGTTCAGTCATTGAGATAAAGGCAGAATGGTTTACTTCCTTCCTAAGTCCATGCCTAGTCCTAACACCTTCAGAAGGGTCTCCTAAGATCAGTTCTTTAGGATGACTCGAAGAATATCTCCAATCTCTAGGCAATGGGGTTTGAGGTTCTACCCTTTCCTCCAAATTTGTATTTCCAACTCCTTGGGTAACCTCAACAATCTCTTCATCTTCTACTTCAGATCTAGACTCCTTAGGATCAGATTCATCAAACACTACATGGGTTGTTTCTTCCACCACCAAAGTCCTCCTATTGAACACCCTAAAGGATTTCCCCACACTTGAATATCCTAAGAACACTCCTTCATCAGATTTGGGGTCAAATTTTCCTAAGGGTGACTTCCCGTTGTTCAGAATGAAAACCTTACAGCCAAAGACATGGAGGTGGGACAGATTTGGAGTTCTACCCTTAATGATCTCATAAGGTGTCTTGTTCAGTTTGACTCTCACATTCACCCTATTCAGCACATAACAGGCAGTGTTCACCGCTTCAGCCCAAAAGTATTTTGGAACTGAATACTCGGCAAGCATGGCTCTAGCGGCTTCCACTAAGGTCCTGTTCTTCCTTTCAGCTACCCCGTTCTGCTGAGGGGTCCTAGGAGCTGAAAAATTGTGACTAATCCCATGATTCTCACAAAAACTTCCAAATCTTTCATTTTCAAACTCCCCTCCGTGATCACTATGGATGGTAATAATCTCACATCCTAACTTCTTCTGAATCCAAGTAGAGAAAGATCTAAACTCATCAAATGACTCAGATTTGTGTGACAAAAACTTAACCCAAGTGAACCTTGAATAATCATCAACAATCACAAAACCATAGACTCTCCCCCCTAAGCTGGCAGTGCTAATGGGTCCAAAGAGGTCCATGTGAAGAACTTCTAAAGGTCTAGAGGTGCTAATGTCCTTAACTGAGTGAAAAGAGGACTGGACTTGCTTCCCCAACTGACAGGCACCACACAGGTGATCCTTAGTGAACTTAAGCTTGGGCACACCTCTAACTAAGTCCTTTTGGGTGACTCTCCTAAGGGTTTTCATACTGGCATGACACAATCTCCTATGCCATAACCAAGACTCATCAGCAGCAGTTTTTAAGCAAATTGAATTATCAGATTTGATGCTACTTACATCCAGCTTGTAGACGTTGTTGATCCTTTGCCCCTGCAAAACAACTTCATCATTTAAGCTTAAAATGCAGCCAGTGGGCAGGAATTTGATGTTGTATCCCTTGTCGCAGAGTTGACTGATGCTCAGCAGGTTGTGTTTCAGTCCATCTACAAGCAAAACATTATCAATCACAAAATTCTTTGAATCACCAATCATACCTGTGCCTACCACCTTCCTAGTGGTGTTATCTCCAAGTGTAACCTTGCCTCCAGCTCTGGCCTCCAGCGAAATGAACTGATTTGCATCTCCAGTCATATGTCTAGAACATCCGCTGTCCAGGTACCACATGCTCTCACGAGGTCTTGTGTGAGAGCACACCTACAAAATCATCAAATGTCAGTCTTAGGAACCCAAACAGGTTTGGGTTCCTTCTTATGAAAAGAAGAATGCGATGCATGTGTGCTGTGCTGTGCAACAGGCAGTTTGGGTCTCCACACCCAATGTGTACTACGGTGAACAGTACAAGTGTGTGATATGTGTCCTAACATGCCACATGAAAAACATCTAACACCAGGAAAAGGATTAACTAAACGTCGTGAGTGATAGTGCCTCTTCCTAGTAGTGTATGAAACATGCTTTGAAGAACTTGCAACAGAATTTTTAAAAGGTGGCGGTGCATAAAATTGTTCAAAAGTAGGCGGTGTTTTGTTATTTTCAAAAGAACTGATTTTCACTTTCAAAAACTCAATGTGTTTGTTTAAACTTCCAATTTCAAACGATTTTGCACTATCAGTACTTTCTAACTCAGATGCCAAATCATTCACTTTCTTAAAAGCAAGTTCTAATTCAACATGCGCTGTTTTTAACAAGTTATGCTCAACAATTAAATCAGAATGCTTTTTATTCAGTTCATCAAACTCATCTAGTAAAGACATGTGATTGCTATCAATGGTGGAATGATCCTTAATCAACACTTCATGCTCTTTTTGCAAAGTCAGATAATCTAGTTTCAAACTAGCATGAGTTTTCTTAAGCTTCCTATACGATGTATGAATCTTTTCAGAAACTTCAAATAACTGATCGTAAGTAAGCTCACATACCTCTTCCTGGTCGGACTGACCAGGGTGATCATCAGCCATCAAACACAAGTTTGTTTCCTCCTCTTCAGCTTCAGTCTCAGAAGAGTCGGATGCAGAGTCTGCCCAGAATGCCTTCTGAATCCGCTTCTTGTCCTTTCTGAACTTTGGTTTCTCCTCACCCTTCTCCTTGCTTGAGTGAGCTTTAAGTGTTGGACAATCAGCCTTAATGTGTCCGGGCTTCCTGCATTCAAAACAAACCGATTCAGATGAACCCTTAAAGTTTTTATTAAACTTACCCTTGTTCCACTTCTGATGGTTCTTCTGTTTCTTCCTTAGAAAGCTTTTGAATTGCCTTGTGATTAAGGCAACATCATCGCTATCAGACCCGGAAGTGCTAGCATCTGAATCTTTGGCCTTTAGTGCCACTGTCTTCTCTTTCTTGCGTTCACCTGCATCAAGTTGCCTTTGGTTCACCCCTTGCTCGTAAGCAATGAGTGATCCAAGTAAGCTGTCAATAGAGTAAGTATTTAAATCTTTGGATTCAGTAATAGCAGTAATCTTAGCATCATAAGAAGCAGGCAAACATCTAAGAATCTTGTTCACTCTTTCGTAGTTGGTAAGTTCTCTACCTAAAGCATGCAAAGAGGTAACAATCTGAGTGAACCTTGTGTACATTTCTGAAATAGTCTCACTAGGTTTCATGCGAAAAAGTTCGTAATCATGTAACAAGATGTTTAACCTAGACTGTTTGACTTCAGTTGTACCTTCATATGTTATACATAATCTATCCCAAATCTCTTTTCCCGTTGTACAAGTAGAAACACGCATATAGTCCTCAGATTTTAAAGCACAAAAGAAACAGTTCAAACATTTGGCATTTAACTGTGCTAAATCACGATCATCAAATGTCCAATCAGCAAACGGCAATTCAGTTTTCACATTGTTAACCATTCGAAAAGGTGGTTCGTATCCGTCCTTAACTAACATCCACATGCGATAATCAATAGACTGAAGAAAAGTAGACATGCGTGTTTTCCAAAAATCAAATGGAATGTTATCAAACAACGGTGGTCTAGTTATAGAATAACCTTCAGCAGTATTACGATTGTTACAGTTAGCCATTGGATCAAATTCAAAAGTTTTTAAACAGAAATTTTGAATCCCGCTCTGATACCACTTGAAAGTTCGAAAGGGATGTTAAGCCCTACTGAACTAGTCCCGAGGCTAACCAAGAGGGGGGGTGAATTGGTTATTTAAAAATTTCACGATAACAACAAAAATCTTTTCGATACTTAGCAGCGGAAACAAGTAAACAATAACGAAAAGATCAACCAACGATAATCACCCAAGCAGTTTATATTGAAAAGTAAAATGCAAAACTGAATCAGAAAAGCAAACCAGATTTTATAGTGGTTCGGTCAACTTGACCTACGTCCACTCCCCGGAGCCTCCCCTCCGGGTATTGCACTAAACGAAAGTGACTCTCCTTTTGCTCCCACAGCAAGGCGGAGAAGCCTGTACAAAACACCTCCTTTTCACCACACGGTGAGGCAGAGAACCCGACCTCCTTTCGCTTCCTCCTGAAGCAGGCAGAGAACCTTCGAACTCCTTTTGCTTCCACCTGAAGCGGGCAGAGAACCCACGAACTCCTTTCGCTTCCTCCTGAAGCGGGCAGAGAACCCGGATCTTCTTGCGAACGATCCTCCCACGAAGAACACCGACTAGACGACAGACGACGAGCGGAGAAGACGACTCTGATCCGTGCTTGGAGCAACCTTAGTGAATCCCTCACTAACTCCCCCTCACAAGATCTCTTCTCTCTCTCCCAACTCTCTCTCTCTCTAGGATTTCTCAGGGAAGGAAGGCAGCAAAAGATTTTTCCAAATCTAGGAAAAAGTTCTTTTAAAGGAGGGCTTAAAATTTGCCCTAAATCTCAACTTGTCGGCCAAGATCGTCCAGGACGATCTATCGATCGTCCTGTACGATCAGTTCAAATTCAGCTGTTTCAGCCTGGACGATCTGGCTCTTCTGGACGATCAGTAGAAAAAGTTGTTCATATCGTCCCGTACGATCCTGCGATCGTCCGGGACGATTAGTTCAAATTGAAGGAAATCGTCCAGAAGACAGTTCGGGTCGTCCAGAGAAATCTGTGCTGGACGACCAAAAAATGACTTGATCGTCCCGTACGATAGGGTAATCGTCCGGTACGATTAGTTCAAAAAGGCCCCAAATCGTCCTGTACATAGTTCTGGACGTACAGCTGAAATGCACAAGACGATCACGATCGTCCGAGACGATCCTGAGATCGTCCAGGACGATGTGATCGTATCAATTAAACATTAATTGCTTTCCTTAATTACCAGACTAATTTAGGCATGATTGTAGTAAATCGTCCAGGACGATACACGTATCGTCCGGGACGATCAGACCAAAATACTTAAAATAAAACTTGCCTAACTTAATCTGGCGGCTGAGAATTTCTGATTTGGGCATATCGTCCCGTACGATCCATAGATCGTCCAGGACGATCGGCTCAATCAGTCCTTCTTAACTTAGTCGCCCTAATTAGGGTTTCTGTTTTAACTGGATCGTCCAGGACGATGTAGATATCGTCCAGGACGATCTGAACAAAATTGCAACAGAAACTCTAATTCACTCAATCTCTCTCCCTGAGTGTGTGTGTGCAAGGTTACTTAGCTAGAGAATCAGTTACATTACAATTGACTCAATAAAAAGAAAAATCATACATTTGACACACTTGGACCCGATCTTGAGTTGGCTTGAGTAGCTTGCGGTCTTTTGTGCCTGAAACTGATTAGCCAAGAAAAACACACTGGAAACATGTTTGTCATCATCAAAACCAGATTTGCAACACAATTTAGTCCCAGAATATCACATTTCTTCAACTTAGTCCCTCATTTATATAAGATTTTCCAAATAGTCCCTCATGGACTAAATTAGGATCAATCTTATATTGTCAATGGACTAAATTGTGATCAATTTCTACATGAGGGCTATTTAGAATCAATTTTGAATAGTTGAGAGGTCAAATTAAAAAAATGTGATACTCTATGACTAAATTGCCACATAAGAATAATTTAGGGATTATTTTAGGCCTTTTCTATTCCTCTCCTACATATCATTTATCTACACCATTTAGTAGAATAGATATTATAATAAAAAAAATTCCCTAAAAATATATAAATGATTAAAATCAATGTTGCTAAAGGCGAGTTGGGCACACTCCTAACCATAGAGGCGAGGAAATCTAAAGTCATAACACCTCACATGCCTCTTAAGGGGCATCATTACTAAAGCATGCCTAGGCAAGCACCTCACCTTAAGGCATGAGGTTGACAGGCGAGTGCCTCACCTTTGATTTAAAAAGATGATGTAAAATTTTTCAAATACAAAGTAAGAATTAGTTGATCATGATGATAAACTGATAGGAGGTGCTAGGAGAAGCACTAAAAGTTAAAGAAACAAAGATACATGTTAAAAGTGAGTTAGACTAGACGATTAAAGCTTCAAGTTCTAGAATAATAAACCTCGAGTAGGACAATGTGCGAACAAATAATGAAGAGATGAAGAGGGGTAGAATCCAATGACGAAAAATGGAGCATGAATGATAACAAAATTGAATCGATAGCACACAGTTTAGATTATACTTAGGCTACACATGCTACTAGCTTAATTATCATGTCATAATCTTAAAAACTATTCAACATACGTAAAATTGGCTTATAAGTAATATAGTTATTTGTTCTTAGCATCTCCCTCTGCTCGGCCAAGTGCTTAGGGTGGCTCTTAGTGCTTTAGGTATCAAGGGCACCCAAGTTGCTTTGAGAGCTTTTAGCATTTTTGACAAACTAATTAAAACAAGTTCCAATTGAAGGAGATGCCTGCATGGGTGCATATTTAACTTCTTCACTATCTCCAACTGAAAAGGTTGAAATTATATAGCATAATAATAGTATAATGTTGGGTTATTAAAAAATGCACTTTATGAGTGAAATGAAGCGATATGTCAGCTATGCGTATAGCTTGCCTGTGAAAAACTAGCTCATAAAAAATCATGCGTGTTGCTTCACTTTGCTTCAGCGTTTCGTAGCATTGCACTTGGCTCTGGCTCAGAACAAAATCATGTTTCAAGGTTCATGGTTCAATTATGCATCTATCATAATAACTAGGCACAAATGTTAGCTTCTCCTCATTGCTTCAAATAGCCATTGAATAGTTGCTCATCTTCTTCTCATTGTGTCAAATAACTATTCAATTGTTGCTCATTAGTTCTCTGTTATCTCCCACTATAACTAGTCTTTTCTTGGTGGTTCTTCTCGTCACGCTCACACCCACTAGCTTTCTTATATACTTCTCTTTTGTTCTTCTTACTGACATTAGTAGCTTCTACCTGACAAGCGTTCTCTCAAGTGCTTCTTGATACCTCAACTTTACATTATTTTTGACTTCACGTTGCTCTGCATCTCGATCTCTAGCTGTTCAATCAACATCATGAGATTTATGTCATTACTTCATTATTTACTAGTTACAAATGCCAGTAGCATCTCACTCAAAAGCTTCCTCTCAAGAATTTCTTACATAATATTCCTGACAATTGCAAAAGAACGTATATAACCAATGGCATTTTCATGGAGAAATGGATGTCCATAAGGAGATCTAAAAGCCTAGAGCCACCAATACTATATAAAAGTGTTGAATTTTCCACCATCAATAAGTTAGCCAATTTCATAAAAAATTTCTATTTTGATAACATCTTCATTATTTGCTTGTATGAACTCGCTTAAATACTAAAAAAACAAAAACAACATAATTTGAAGATTTTATAAGAGAAACAAACTAACCAAAAAGCCCTAAGGCGACAAGAAAATGATGACCTAACAATCTATAGACTCAATATTTTGGAAGTTATTTTGTAGTTATACCACAATATACCTAATCAACACTGTCGTTGCCAGGTCCGAAGTCCTGGATGAGAAAAGTAGAGAGTTGTGTTAGGTAGTCGACAGCCAGCGTAAAACTTGTTCAATAATCATGACATAAATCATTTAATACATATTGTTAATGCTAGGGTGGTCTATGAAAGCGACGCTCTATATAGCCTGAATGCAGCGACAACTGCGTAAGGGTCGTTATATTGACACCCAAATGCAGTGTTAAAAAGGCAAGGGTTCCCACATCATGGACGGATGTGGGCAACGAAGCCAGTCCATAAAACTAAAATTAGAATAGAAACTTAAAATATAGGTTCCCTTACAAGCAAATCAATGAAATTAATAGATACTATGATTCATAGGAAGATAAATATTCTATGCATTAAAAAAACTAAATAGGTTGGAGAAAAGGCTAAGGAGATTGATAGTTTAGAATTTAAACAATGGTATTCTGATAAGAGTCATACTAGAAATGGTGTATGTGTGATTATAGATAATAATTCGAAGAATAATATTGTAAAAATTAATAGATTGAAGATAACATTATAGCTTTAAAGATTGTTGTTGATACTAAAATTATTAATATTATAAGTATTTATGCTCCTCTATGATTTGAATGCATGTTCAAAATTAAATTTTTAGAATGACAGAAAAATTAATATAAAAGATACCTCCCGAAGAAAGGAGTTTTTATTGGAGGAGATTTAAATGGACATATTGATAGAGAGATAGATGATTTTAAAAGTATTCATGATATCTATGAGTTTGGAGCGACTAATGAAGGTGGTAAGACTATATTAGATTTTTTATAGCTTATGATTTTATAATTCCTAATACCTTATTTAAGAAAAGAGATGATCAGCTAAAAAAAAATAGATAATCAGCTCATCACTTATAAGAATGGATATAGCAAAACTCAGATTGATTATTTTCTTATAAGAAAAATAGATCATTTAGATTGCAAAAGATTGTAAAGTTATTTCGAGTGAAAGTTTATGTACCTAACATCGCTTATTATTTTTTGACTTTAAGATGAAGCGGCAGAAAATAAAAAATAAAGTAAAACATTGTTCTAAGATTAAATGGGAGCATTTAAAAAATATTAACAAAAATATTTTTTAGAGTAAAATTCTAAATCTTAAGATTTTGTCGGTGCATGAGGAAGCTAATGTTATGTGGGAAAAATAAGCTAGTGAAAATAAGAATGTTGCAAAAGATGTGCTTGAAATATCTCAAAGCAAAAAATTCCTAATAGTACAAATAGTTGATAGTGGAATCAAAATGTGCAATAAAATATCAAAACTAAGAAGATTTGTTATTAAAATTGATTTAGATGTAAAAATTCTGATAATTGGAAAAGATATAAAGAGGCCCATAAGGAGTCTAAAAAAGCAATATGCGATGTAAAGATTTTAGCTTTTAATGTTTTATATAATAGATTAGATAATAAGGAGGACGACAGATATATGTATAAGTTTATATGTCGAGTAGGTCTACTATGGAAGCTATATATTTATTGAGAGGTTTGATGGCGAAGTATAGAGAGAATAAGGAGGATCTACACATGTATTTATTGATTTAGAGAAAGCATATGATAAAGTTCCAAAAGAAGTGATATGAAGAGTTCTAGAAAAGAAAGGGGTTAATAATGCTTACATTCAAGTCATTAAGGATATGTATGCAAGAGTTGTTTACTTTGTTTAAACACAAGGTGGTTTGACCAAGTATTTTCCTATTTCAGTTGGTTTACATCAAGGATCAGCATTAAGCCCATATCTTTTTGCTTTGGTCATGAATGTTCTCCCCAGACATTTGCAAGAGGTTGTACCATAGTGTATGTTTTTGCTGATGATATTCTTCTTGTTGATAAGACTAGTGAGGGAGTTGAAGGTAAACTTGAATTATGGAGGTCAACCTTAGATTCTAAAGGTTTTTGTTTGAGTAGATATAAAACTGAATATATGGAGGGTAATTTTAGCAGTAATAGATCAAGTGGGGGGTTTGTGACTTTGGGTGATCAAGTCATTTATAAGAGTACACTTTTTAGATAGATTTGGTCTATTGTTCAGAGTAATGGTGAAATAGATGGGGATATTATTATTAGAATTCAAGTTGAATGGTTGAAGTGGAGGAATGCATCAGGCTTGTTGTGTGATAGAAAAGTCCCCCTCAAACTTAAGGGAAAATTCTATAAGATGGTGGTGAGACCTAAAATGCTTTATGGAGTAGAATGTTAGCCATTAAAAGAGAAGCATAATATTAAGTTGAGTGTTGCAGAGATGAGGATGCTCAGGTGGATGAGTGGCTTTACTCAGAGATAGGATACAAAATGAGCATATACTTGAAAAGGTTGGAGTAGCTCTAGTGGAAGATAAGATTAGAGAGAGTTGCCTTAGATAGTTTGGTCACATAAAACGGCAGTCTTCTGATGGCCTGGTTAGAAAAGTAGATGTCTTAGATTTAGCTTATGTTAAGAAAGGTAGAGGTAGACCAAAAAGTCGGCACTATCAAACTCACCAATATAAAGTTGGCACTACTAAGCTGGCCTTGAGGTTCTCCAAGTCTCACCCTATAGCCAATAAGGAGACCACGTGTCTAAGGTAGTCTGTATAACGTTGTACTGGTATTCTGTGCAGCGTTGTACTTTTTACTTTTTGATGTAGCCTTTCTTGTAGCTCTCAAAATCCTATAATAAGAGATGATAATGAGCAATTTGGGACTTTTGAACTAATTCTAGTGGATTCTATGCTAGCTTGATACTCATAGCTTTTTGAGCATTCTACAGATTCTCCCTTTCTCTCTAGCACTCTTTCTTCTCTTCATTTTCATACAAGTTCCAGGTCACTCGTTCACAGAGTATCCTGCTAGTAAAGTCGAGTATCATTCATGGACAAAATTGAATTCAACATATATGTAATTACTTAGGGAGAAAAAATTGGATTAAAAATAATTAAGATGAGTATTAAATTTTATAAATTTATTTTTAGATAAAAATAATATATAAAATATCAATCAATTGTTATATTACATTTATTTAAAATTAGATTAAAAATCTTAAAAATTCTTCAAATTAATTTTGATTATAATATCTTTATTCTTTTCTTTATTTATATAATGATAGCAATATTGATTCAGTAATTTAACAAACCATTATATACCTGCCCGTTTTAGCCTTTTAATTAAAATTTTTTTTGATGGGCTAGTGGGGGCCCATGACCCCAAGGCCCGGGCTCCCACTATAACAGTGCAAGTGAGCAGAGCATCATTTATGATATTAAGAAATTTTTGTCTCTAGAGTTAAAACCTGCCTTTTTATTTCTTTTTCTTTTCTTTTCTTTTTTTTTTTCCAAGGAGAAGCTATAAAATCATGCATGTTCTAGCTTCTTGACCAACATAAGATTTTGAAACCTGCTTCATACCTAAAGGCCCAACACTACAGGTGATTGAAAGTTATGTGTGCAAGAGTAGATGTGATGTAGAACCAAGCTAGCCATGATTGGAAAGACAGCTAATTAGAAGGAGCAAAAGGGGAAAGGGAGAGAGGGAGGGGCCGACCGAGGGGGGGAGGAAAGGTGTCCACATACGTTGAATGTGTCCACATACGATGAATGTGGATTTAAAATCAATTCCTAATTAAATTCAGATTTGCATGATTTGAGGGACTTTCCTAAAATAGGTTTCCTTATTTAGGAAATAAAATTCAAATTCAAATTCAAATTCAAATTCAATTGAATATGAGTTTAAATAATTTCCAAAATTGAAGAGAGATAATTTAGGGAAGAATTTGAATGTCAGATTTTTGAATTTTGGAGCCAAGAGGAGGGATGATGGCCGACAACTAGGGGAGGGGAATTTGGGGAGGCCGGCTAGGATTTGGGTGTAGAGGGAGTTTCGGCCAAGGGTTAGGGTGGGGGATTTCGGCTAGGGTTGGAGATGGATGAAAGGAGTCGATTAAGGGCTAGGTGAAGGTGGCCAGCTGCTTGTAGGAAAGGAGGGGAGGAGGAGAAGAGGGAATCGATGGAGAAGATAAATCACGAGCCCGAACGCTTCCTACGGCTGATGGGTAATACTTTGCCCTCACCTAGGGACTTCGAACTATGAGCCCGGATGCTTCCTACGGCTGGTGGGTAGTACGTTTCCCTCACATAGGGATTTCCCCTCTCATAAAAACTTTCAAAGCTCTTAAGAGTAAAGTGTCGAAAATTTATTCTTAATAATCATCCATTAACTCAAAAGAAGATGAGGGGCTATAAATAGCCAAAAATATAATAATAAGACAAATGACAAACGTGCCCCCTAGGGTCACATAGGCCTACTCCCTCAAGTGAGGGTAAAAACAGAAAAATGCATAAATAAATCAAAATACAAATAATAACTTAAAATAAAGTGGAACAATTATAGCCGTCGATCTTCGGCTCCTCTTCTGATAAACTTTCACGGTCGGATATCCTCATCAAGATAGGTTACATGTTGACTTGGTGCAAGATTCAGCAACTTAAATGCAAGAATTTCGAGGGCTACCACACATCTCTAGATAGTAAACGAAAAAAAAAAAACTGCCTACACTAGTTGTAGTATTAAGTTCAGTAATCAGGATCAGCAAGGTGACAGCATAATTATTTTCCAAGTTTAAGATTCAGGTACAACTATTATGAGCAAAACCATATAAACAAGAGTTTAGAATACTAATGAACCAGCAAAACAAAAACAGCATAATAAAAATTAAACCTCCAAAAATCAAACATAAAGGTCGGACACATTCCCAATATTTTAGAAGGTGAAGGTACAAATCCTAATGAATTGCAATAGACATAATTTTATCTAGGAGACCTTTAAAGGTACTCAACTTACATAATGCAAAAAAAGAAGCAAATGACAATGTAATAATCACGCTGCATGTTTGCAAGATTTGGTTTCTCACATAATGTGAAAACCATAGAGAGAATGAACCTCGATGATAATGATGTCACAAAATCAATTGTTAGGGTAGGAAATGAGACGCTACATTGAGTTTCCATTCAATCATTTATTGATATGAAAAGTAAAAACAAATAAGCTTCTCCAAAGATAGAAGAAATATAGAGACGTACTCCCATCAGGCTTGTTAACAAACATTCGTGCCTTTGCTGCAGCTACTTCTGCAATGCCTGCATGCAACTGAAATAACAAATGCTATAGTGTATTTCTCAACACCAGAGGAATCAAACAAAATTTGTGACAAATACCGCGGACACATCTTCATCACAGCCAGATGAATCCTCTACAAGCTTACCAAAGTAGAACCTTCCCTGTAAAAAGATATAGCTAACATTTTGAAAAATTTTAACACAATAATACATGTCAATCATATTGATAAAAAAGAACAGTAACTCAAGTTTTAGCCTGTAATTTATGGTAAACACATTCAAGAAATATTGAAGGTAAAAAATGATCAATTAAAAATAAGCCATCCATAGCACAAAAAGGTATCAATATGACAAGAACCTACATATATTATACGTTCATTTACTTCAAATACTCCACAGCCATGCATTCGGCTATGCTTCCATTGGCCCGCATATCGATATCGACCTTTCTCCCTGTTAGAGAAACCTAAACAACAGTTAAAAAACAATGACAAAATTTAAGAAACTGAAGATGAATACCAATAACAGCTGTAAATAAATCATAGCTGTACCATGCATTCAAGGCCATGGTTTACTAAATAGCTACATTTTAAAGCTTGATGTAATCAAAGTTTCTTGGATTGAACGCAGTCAAAATTTTACTAAATGTACAACCTTGCTAAATGCTGAGTTTTATTGGTTGTACTTATCTCGTATGAATTCCAATCTCAACTATAACAAACTTATTCCAAAGAACAATTTTAGGCTGCCAAGGTCATAACGTTAGGAGGAAAAGTTCAAACTTTACATAATAGAGGCATGGATTGGGAGTATACTAGTATCGTTGCAATCTCACATAGGTCCATGCCTTCAAAATCGACGTATTGTCCAACAATAATATCTGAAACATCACCCTAGAATCTAACAACATCGGCAATGGACTCTAAAGTTAAATGGCAGTTCTATCTTTAACATGTCGGTCCTTTGTGTGGTTACACTAGACAGCCATACATAGATCAATCAAGGTTATGCAATCCAAAATGATGGGATACTCCATGGGTGAAGCAAACATGCAAGGCCAAACATCAAACAACCAAAGCAACAACAAGAAGTTCAACAGTTGTTAGTGCAAGGAAAAAAAACAATTCATATAAATGAAAATTTTAAAAGAAGAATATGAAAAATCAAAGACAAACATGAAAGCACTCTAGATAATAATTTGTTGGACCTTATTTCTCTAGAAAATCAACTATAATGCCTATATTAATAAAAAAATGGGATAAATTTTATAATAGTCCCCCGAATATTCATATATGATCAATTTAGTCCTAGAGTATCACTTTGCTCCAATTTAGTCACTTGACATATAAAATTAATCCCAATCAAATTTATATCACAATTAGATCATTGGGGACAATTTTAGTTGATGGACTAAATTGGAACAACGTGAAACTCTGTGGAGTTAAATTGGTCACACATGAATAGTTTGGAGATTATTTTGAGGTTTTTTTAATTCAACAAATGAATCAAATATTGATGTATTCAAACAATTGTCAGAATCTATTATAGGCATATGATAGTCCCAAAAGCTAAGAGAAAAAATCAATTTTAACCAAAATAATCAACTAAAATGCAAAGCTTAGATGATTGTCCCTTTAAAGAGAAGCCACACTATCTAAGGCCGTTCGATCACACAATTATTTTGAAGTGAAAGTAATTTTAGTTCTCTTCTAATTGAACATCTAATGAAAGTTGCAAGGGAAAAAAAAGAAGAAAATAAATGAAAAGATAAATGGAATACAATATTGCTACTAACAGCCAAAAACAGGACCTATAAATAGGTGTTTGCAAAGGTGCAAAACTGGGAAAAAATAACCATATCCTAGTAATAAAAAAATGATAATTTAAAATTTTTAACCAAAAACTTTAATTAAAGAACAAAACAACGTGAAGCGGAATATTAGTGAAACTTTGAAACACAAAGTACAATAAAAGATTTTTTTGTTTTTATTTTTGAGAGCAATTCAAAAACAGAAATTTTGATTAATAGAAAACTTATGAAATGTTTGTTTTAAAATTCTTTCCTGAATGCAATCACAGTTTAAATCACAAATCTTAGATAATAAAATTTTGAAAGAAATAAAGTACTAAAAGTTAAGGAAAATGTAAACTAAGATTTTAAAGTGGTTCGGTCAAATTTAACCCATGTTCACTTCCCAAAAGTCTTCTTTGGGAATTCCACTAGTAAACACTCATTCTACATTCAGCAAGACAGAGAAGTCATTCTCCATTCCCAAGTGGAGAATGACCTTCACAAGCTCTTCCTCCCAAAAAACCTAAAACCCTCATTCTGCCTCCCGCAACAGTGGAGATGTCGTTCCCTCCTGCTCCTTATAATGGTGGAGATATCGCTCCCTCCTACTCCTAACAACGATGAAGATGTTGATCCCCTAGCCTCCTTGGCTAGTCCTAAGTAGGGTGTAAACAAGTTGAGTCGAGTATCTGCCTAATCGAGCTAAAGCTTGTTTAGTTCTTCCTAAGCTCGAGCCCGACTCAAGCTCGTTTACTGAGCTCAAGCTCGACTCATTAAAGAATTTATAGGCTTGAGCTAGGCTCGATTACTCAAGCTCGTTTGAAAAGTTCAAGCTTAACTCGATTGTTGAGCTCAGTTTTTTAGTTTTAAATTAAAATTTTCATTTTTTTACAAACTCTTATTTTTAATATAGAATTTAATATATTTTAGTTTAATCAAGTGACTCAACAAGCTTTCGAGCCAAGCCAAGCAGAGCTCGAGCTCATTTATAGGCTCAAACTTGAGCTCGTGAGATTGTTATCAAGTCCTTCGCCCAAAGACTTCTTCTCTAGATCTCCAAAACTACAACCAGGTGGACCAAAGGTGCAAACCGACGAGGATAACCATGTGGCTTCCTCACATAACACTTGACTCCTGTAAGGAACAACCTCACAACCTCATCTTCTCTCCCAAATGGATTAGACAACTCTCACAAGCAAAGAGAACCCTCTCCCTCTCCAAAAGACTCTCTTAGGGAAAAACGTCTGTCTACTCACTTGCTCTACTCACCAACATTCATATGGAAAAAAAAAAACAAATTGGGCTATTTAAATATGTTGGGAAAGTAAAACCACATAATTTAACGGAAAGAAAGAATACCAGATTTAACATGAAAAAACCCGAAACAAAAAAAAAACAATGGAGCCACACCACACCACACCAAGAAATTCACTATGAAAATTTGAGAGAAAAATACAGATCTCTCTTCTCTCTCACTCTCTCCTTATCTCTCTTCATCCTTGCACCAATCTCATACATAAACAAAGATAAACTCATTTAAACCACTATAGAATGCGACCCTTCATGAAAAACAAGAAAGAAAACTACCCAGCTTGCCTCGCAGTGCCTCAGTGGCAGGTTTGGAGCATCGTGGAGCTCAACTCTCTTTCTCCAGTCTGCATGACAACACCGTAGCACCAGGGTTTGGAGGTCCTTGGCATTGCACTTTCTGTCACTCTCCAAGCAAGCTATGCAGTGTCGCAGAGTTCGGGTACACAACGCCACAGTGTTATACGATTGTACGAAAAATTTAGGTGTTGTATAATGTGATTTAACAGAGAATTCAAGTGCTTAATTTTCATTCTCACTCGTGAGTGTATACTCGGTAGTCTTGCAAGCCATAAATACATAATAACTCAAGAAAAGAAAAATACACTCTTGTTACATGTTTTGACTAAACTCAATGCTGCAATTTCTTAAGTTCTCTTCTTTGGCTTGGCTTATTGTATGTTGTAAATAAAATGTCAGTAGCACACAAAAAAAACTATAGAATTATGTTCATCATCATCTTCTTCTTCTTCTTGAGGATTAAAAGTATTATAGTGCATTGATTTTGAATTTAAGAGTTTTCTTTTAATTAGTTTTTCTTCATTTAAATTTGAGATTGGCAATTTCTCTTCTCTCTTTTTGAAGCATGGAAAGAGAATATATCTTTCTTATTTTATATTTAGAAGATGATTATTGCAATGTATGGGCTGCCATTAATTTTCTTGCTCTCTGAATTTTATCATTAGCAAAATCCACTTTAAGATTAGTGAGTTTTATTGTTTCTTGATTATTGATCTTATAAATCTAGAAATTGAAAAAGTATTTTAATGTTTAGAAATATTATTTGCTTTTAGATTTTTGTTGCTATTGTTAACATGGTCTTTTGGAAATCTCTATAGCAAATTTTCTGATTATTGTTTGTCTTGCACCTAGTTTCTACACATAGTTGAACGAAAGAAGACCAAAAAGATAAGTGAAACTCATTCTATTCTCTTGAGAGAACGAAATCAGCGACTATTTTGTTCCTTTCTCTGTTATTTAGATTTAAAAAAAAAGGAAGTCAATAAAATTCTTTAATAAATCTCAAATGTTAGATCATTTGTTGGTTAGATTTGTGAACACATATGTCTCCAACAAACTTGAATGGTATTCTTTGGAAAAACATGTCGTCTTCCTTCATATCAATTTTCCTTCATATACATATTAATCATAAGATGAAGGGTTCTTGAAATGGACATATTATGCTTGATAGAAGGGAAGGATTCTTTATGTTTTAGCCATAAATCAAATGCATATTGTATAACTAATGATATGATAGTTGCAATGTATCTTACTTAACAAATGGTGTGATGTGCACAAATAGAGATTGGGAAAGTTTAGGTACATGTTTGTGCTTCTATGTTATATGCAAATGCCATATTAGATAACTATGAGCACGTTTCTTTCTTTTTATGGTTTTTCTTTAGATTTCTTGTAATGAAGAGAGAAGTTTATGTGTTTAATGTGGGAGTGGAGAGCAACTTATTTAGCATTATTCCTACATGAGATTGGAAATGGCATGAGTAGTTTTATACATAATTGAAAAGAAGAAAAATTATAATAGCATATTTCAATCATGTGAAAGAGTTAGAGTGTATGGTGAAAAAATAGAATTTGGTGGTGGGAGAATATAAAATTACAAAGTAAATATGTGAAAGTTGCATTAAAAGTGTCTTTCTACTCTCACCCCTATCTCCCTTCTCTTCTTCATCCCTTTCTCTTACCTTGGATGAGTTCCAAAAAAATTACACAAATCTCTTTCAAACTAAAGTTTCAAAATCAAAATCAACAATACCCATAAAGAAGACCGAAAAAAAGTAAATAAAAGTTTTTTTTAAATCTTAGGACATTGTAGAAACCTTGCTCTAAGTCTCTGACACCTCGTTTTTCATACATTTACACTCTCCAAAATCTTAGGACATTGTAGAAACCTTGCTCTTTCATTTTATAACCCGAACCCACTAATGCATGTTGGCATTCACACTAGCTTTAGGAGTGCAAGATGTGATTATTTGAACATAGTTTACACTCCCACATAGATTTCTAGGTGTTGATTGCTTAAGATTTTCTTTAATTACTAAATAATTCAAATTAAATCATAAAAATAAAAAATAAATTGCATATTGCTCGGAATTAAAGGTACTTTAATGGAAATATAAAAGCCCCATCAAATTCTTGAAAAGTTAAAATTTATATTCCCCCACAACCAAATTCTATTTTTTCACCATACACTCTCAAACTCTTTCACATGAATGAAATATGCTGTAATAATTTTTTTTCTTTTCAATTATGAATAAAACTACTCATGCCATTTCCAATCTCATGTAGGAATAATGCTAAACAAGTTGCTCTCAACTCCTACTTTTAACACATAAGCTTTTCTCTTCATTACAAGAAATCTAAAGAAAGACCATGAAAAGAAATAAACATTCTCATAGTTATCTAATATGAAGTTTGCATATAACATAGAAGTACAAACATGTACCTAAACTTTTCCAATCCATGTGTGCATATTACACAATTTGTCAAGCAAGATACATTGCAACTATCATATGTCATTAGTTGCATAATATACATTTGATTTATGGCTAAAACATAAAGAATCATTCCCTTCTATCAAACATAATGTATGTATTTCAAGAACCCTTCATCTCATTGACTAATGTATATATGAAGTAAGAAATTTTGACATGAAGGATAACTACATATTTTTCCAAAGAACACGAATCAAATTTGTTGGGGACATATATGTGTTAACAAATTTAGCCAACAAATGATCTAACATTTGAGATTTATTAAAGAACTTTCCTGATTTTTCTTTTTTTGATCTAAATAATAGAGAAATGAACAAAATAATCGTTGATTTTGTTCTCTCAAGAGGATAGAATAAGTTTCACTTATCTTGTTATTCTTCTTTCGTTCAAATATATGTATAAACTAGATACAAGAAAAACAATAATAAAAAAATTTGTTATCAAGATTTCCAAAAGACCATGTTAACAATAGCAACAAAATTTGAAATCAAATAATCTTTCTAAACATTAAAATACTTTTCCATTTTCCAGATCCATAAGATCAATAACCAAGAAATAATAAAACTCACTAATCTTAAAGAGGATTTTGCCAATGTCAAAATTCAAAGAGCAAGAAAATCAATAGCAGCTCATACATTGAAATAACCATCTTCCAAATATAAAATAAAAAAGATATATTTACTTTACATGCTTCAAGAAGAGAGAAGAAAAATTATCAATCTCAAATTTAAATGAAGACAAACTAATTCAAAATAACCTCTTAAATTCAAAATCAATGCACTATAACCCTTTCAATCCTCAAGAAAAGAAGAAGATGAAAATGAAGGAGAATAAGATGAAGGATAAGGAGGTTATCGTCGTTTCTCCCTTTCCGATTCGGATTGAAGCCCTCTCATGTCGCTCCCTCTCTATCCCGTTCACTTTCTATCTCTCGCTTTCTCTCTCTCTCTCTGAATTGCAAAAGCCGCAAGACTCTCCCTCTTCTACTCAGCTCTTTCTCTCGGCTTGTTGGGTCGATCAGCTCACACAAACAGGCGAATGGAATGAGATGATCTGCCCAAATAGTCCCCCTCTTATTTAACTTAGAAACTTCTAATGAAAATTAATTATCATCATACCATTCCCTTCTTTATTAAATTAAGGGCAGCTGTTATTATGGTTGCATTTAAGGGATTTGAGGACTGAAATTGCTAAAGAAAACTAACCTAAACAAGCCAAATTCACTAGATTTTTGGATCCAAAATAAACTGATTGAGTTAACTCGAGCTAATCAACATCGATTTAATTTAAATTGAGTCGTGTCGCGTTAATTGGGTTGATCAAAGCTATCGAGCTTTAAATTGCATCCGATTTGAATCGAATTGACTCGATTTTGCTTGATTGAATGTATTTGATTAAAAATCAAATTGATTTTTGATAAATCTGGGCTCGCTTCGAGTCGAATCGACTCAACATGGTTCAATTGACCTTATTTGTTTTCTAATCGATTAATTTTAATTGATTCAGCTCAATTCAATCTTAGCAATGGCGTTGAGGTCGAATTGGGCTCGAATCGAGTCGAGTCGATTCGACATCATCAAATTTAATTTGTGTGATCAAATCAACTTCAATTAATCAAAATACGATTCGATTTTGATTTTAAAGAACGATCGGCGAGGTGATTTTGCTTCACCAAATTACGAGGTCATAAACATAAAGAGAAACATAAGAATCAAGAAAAAGAATAAGAAATTAGATCAAACCATAGCATCATAAATAAAATCCATGCACAAAATCAAGATCTTCTTGGCATCTTCACAAATGGTGAAGAAAACTTCATACCTCCATCCATGTCAAAAAAAAAGTAGGATTCTCACACTTAAGAGGTTCTTCATAAATAAACTAGACAAACAAGGGCAATCATAAAGAAAATATCAAAAAATAACCCATACTATTCACATGTGAATCATGCTATTGTTGTAGCATGTCTCACTAGCATTCCGCTACTCTCTTAAAACTACAGCACTTTGCTCCCAAGGATTAAAGACTGGGAAAGTATAATAATTTCTTCTTCAACAATGTTATGTTCTCGTAGGACTACAAACGAGCCGAGTGTTCGACAACCAACACGAGGCTTAGCTTGATTATATCTCGTTCGTGATCGTTTGATTAAGTAATCCAACAAGCTGAATATTTTTTAAATACTTGATAGTTAAATAAACAAGCTTGAACAATTATGAGTTTGACGCATTTATGTTCATGAATAACATCATTTAAAGTTCATTAAAAATCTCTATATGAAGCTCGAAAATAAGTTCATAAGAAGCTTGATTCATATTTGATATAAAGATTGTGAACAAGCTTGTTTATATGTAATCTTTGAAACTAAATACATTTCTTAGGATTAGCTTAATTCTTTAATTGATATATGTTCATATAATTTTTAGTTTTATTATAATAAATGATGCTTATTTATAAAAAATTAATTTCATTTTTTATATTATAGTCTTTCATTAGAATGGATTTATATATGAACACGAGATATTTGTTCATGTTTGTTGGATAGCTTGTTTAAAGTATTCATGAATAAGTTTGTTTATAAGAAAATTTATTTTCTAAGCTCATTTATTTATGAACAAGCTCATTTGATAGCAAGAAAATACTTGCTAAATATGTTCGTGAATGGACTCTTTTGGTAGTTCGAAAACACTTGTAAGATATATTCGTGAATAGACTCTACAGTAATTGTTTGTTAGTAGGCTCGACAAAGCTCATTTATAAAACTAATGAAAATCTAAAAAGTAAAGCTCATTAATAGCTCGATAAGGCTTGTTTATTTAAAGCTCGATAAACATGAACTGAATATGAACATCTATCAATTTAAGCAAATCAAGCTTGAACACAAACTCAAAAACTCGAATCAAGCTCAAACCAAGCTTGAACAAATTGATAATAAATAAGCTCAAACATGAACAAGCACCTGCTTGGCTTTTCTCGTTTCATTTTGTTTGCAGCCCTATCTTCTTGCAACTAGAAATTTTGAACTCCACATCAGGTGGGGGAGGCCCTTCTTTAACTGAAGTAGGAAGTGGAGTCATATATTATATAGCAAGGAAATATATCATAAACAGACATCTAGAAATCCATGCATGCTCTAACAATCTAATGATAAATTGCCTTCATTTGATGCATCATGCCATCCCTTCCATCTTCTATGCCCAAAAGCCTCTTATTGTTCAACAATAAGGTAGGATGCTTCCACTTTATGCTACTTTCTCTTTTTTTTTTAAATTTTTTCAAACTTTTGACATCTCTAAAATTGGAAGAATGGGATTCCTTACAACCCCCATCCTAAAAAGTGCTAATTCACTCTTCTAATCCCTCCCTTGCAAAAAAAGAGCTTTCAATTGCACTTGCAATAATAAGGAGAATAATTAACATCCTCAACCATCATTGAAACACTGACTTAGACCTAAACTTTGTTGATTGGTAATTATTTTTCTTCCTCCCTATTAATCCACAAAATTAACCTACAACTAACACCATGTCAAAACCTCTGGCTAACTAACTCAGTTTGCATTTGTTTTGGTTGTCCACATAACATGAGTGGTCTTCTTTCCTACCTCATGAAAAACCTCAAAAGAATATTTCATGCTTTTCAAGCTAAATATTCAATCCAAATTTATTTTTAAATGACAACTTAAAAATAAATCACATATTAGACTTCACATATAATTGTTATTGATGCCTCCACTTTATAAGTTAAATAAAAGCACCCATCTTCATATGCTCCTCTACGTGGGCTCCAAAAATTCGCATCTCGGCCTCTCCGCGGTCCCTTTCTTTTTCGAGTCGGCGATGAGAGTTTTAACGAGTAAGTTCATAGGCAAATTTTTAGAAGGCAGATTGGGTTTTAAATAAGACATTCCCAAATATTTCATCCTCATTTTGCAAGAACTTTATGATATGAGTTCAGATTTCTTATAGGCGTAAGCCTCTATAATTAATTACCCCTCTTGATAATGAGAGAGAACTTTCAATTAAGGCTAGTTATCCAACAGATATGTAGTATCCGGTGTATAGCAACAAAATTTGATATTTAAAAATTTGATATTTAAAAATTTGAAATTTACATCACCGTGCACTTAAATCGGATGGTGAGGGGAATGATGATGAACCCGATTAAGATATCATGGTTATGTCGTCCTAGGTCATCATGGTTCCTAGTCTGCTTAGTCAAAGGAGGTAGTTAATCCAACCTGACCGAAAGATCTTTGTTGGTAGCCATGAGTTGCTTCGTCCAAGGGTACCTTGTATACTTCGGATAGATGTTTGCTTAAGGAGACAAATTCAAAGCCATTTTAGCTAAGAGAGGGCTTTGTGCCCTATCGGTCATATCCTATTAATTCATTACTCCATGATTTAGCGTCGTTGGAGAACAAACAGGCTCTGACCATGACCGTAATTTAATGGTGTCATTTAACAGCAAAACCACCCAGTCATAGGGTCCTGGTCATAACCGTTTACTTATGGCGCCATTTGGCAGCAAAACCACCTGTTAGAGGACACATGTCACGTCCTTACTGGCAAGAGATGATTTAAGTAAAAATTTTAGTGATATTCTCGGCTACACATTCGCTCTTTGTAAGTTGAAGTGATTTTCAAACTTGTCCACCAAGGTAAACTGTTGCGGAGGGTGGATAGATATTTTGCTTTAAGTGTTAGATGATTAATTTCAATTTTTGAATGTATGTAGAGTTTTGAAGTTTTTTTGTAGAATTTAAAAGGTTTACCTCTCTGGTTGATATTAGCTTTCAACACGGCCATCATCGAGGTGACTTTATTGTCATTTTAAATATTTATATTTTATGAGGGAGGCATTTTAAAAGTTTGGGGTCCCCTCTGATTGAGGTTTTCTATCAACATGGTCATCATTGAGGATATTTAAATAGGTCGTATATCTGTCATTTAAATCGTGTCAACTCTGACCGCCCACTGACAGAGGATTGGGTTCAACTACTAATGTTGTGAGTTATCATATAGATATTAAGAACCCGTGGTTTTATGCTTTTAGCAATGAACATTTCTTATAATAGACCTTGAAGACCTAATATGAACATTTAAAATCAAATACTGCGGTCGGCGCTACGATCGTGTATTTGTTCAAAAGTTCAAGTCGTGTCAACTCCGATCCGTTCAAAGAGGAGGATCGGACTTAGACTCAAGTTCACTTTTAACCTGCGCAGTATCCTCAAATGTCACGTGTGTATATACACTGTGAACAAAATTAACTATGTATTGATGACCGCAGATTTTTCTGGCGACTCCATTGGGGATATACTTCTTTTAAATTAATGAAGACTAAATTTTCTTTTAAAAATATATGTATATTTAATTAAATGCTTGGGTTATCAAATTCAATGTATGTGTCTATTTATTTAAATTTCATTCTTTTATATGCATTTATAACCTAGCTCTCTATATGTATTATTAGTATATCTTATGTCCAGCTCAGCATTGTATATGTATGTTTATTTAGTTTGGTATAGTTTGGTATGTGTATAGCTTTGCATGTGTTGCATACACAGTCTTGCATATATATGTGATTTGGTATATGTTAGGTGAATATAATTTTTCTTGTGTTACATGTATATAATTTTGCTTGTGTATACTTTTGCATGGGTTTTGCATATGTTGCATGTGTATAGTTTTGTATATGGATACTTTTGCATGTGTTGCATGTATATAGTCTAACATATGTAAAAAAAATAATATCATTAATTAGAACTTTTTTAGAGAACAATTGGTTTGTTTTTCTTAATAGAAATTTCACCTCTATTTCTTTGAAATATAAAGTGAGTTGTATTTGACTCCTCTAAACATCTAAAAATATATAAAAAATCTATCTTCTTCATTGATAATAAAAAGATTATATTCCCTCCATACCACCACTGGTGTGGGTTGATTACATGTTTTAAATTAAAATTCATTTCAAAATAAAATTAGATTAAGAAATGAAAATTTTTCTATCTCTTTGCAATTTTATATCTCATAGGCATCCTTAGGATGCTTATGAATCTATTTTATAATTCTCTTAATCAAGCCATCCAGTCTTACCTTAAAGATTGAGTTTGCTTTTAGATTGTTCTTCACTGTATAAGAGAATGAGTTTTCCTCTCTTATGCATGGAAGGAACTTTTACAACTAAGGATGCAAATTATAAAAATAAGAATGCACAAAATGTACAAAATAAAAGATGCACAAAGTGTGCCAAAATAAAAAGATACGCAAAGTGCGCCAAAAATCAAAAGATGCACAAAACGTACAAAAAATAAATAGATGCGCAAAGTGTGTCAAAACTAAAATGAAAATGCACAAAATGTGCCCCAAAAAAAAAGGAAATAAGCAAATAATTTCTCTTTCTTTTAAATCTTTAAAATCTAAGAAAATCCATCTCCTTTTATGTTTTAATACTTGATTACGAAAATTTTGATCTTAGATTCATCATCGTACAATTATATTCTATTAGATATAAAAATACATCTCATGCCAGAAAATTAAAAAGACTCAATTTCTTTACCTAATTTAAATGTTCTTGAATTAGATTTTAATTTTAAAATATATAATAAGGGAGAGAATCTCATATGAATTTCTAAAGGAGCTTAATCTGGGTAAATAAAATCTAAGTCCTTGAATTATCTGGTTTAAATGGAGTCAATTTACTTTTAATCATAATTTTGAATTTGATTTTTTGACCAGGTCCAAATGATTTAAGAGAAATTTTTCAATAAAAGAAACAATATTTTCGTTCTCTAAAAAAAAAGACTAAAAATAAATCAAACATATCTCTATTTATTGGTGAGTATTTAAACACCCCCTAATGTCTCCAACATTGAGTATGTTTAAATATTCTCATTATTATTTTGAAAATTCATGCATCAAGATTTGTGGACCCCAACATCTAATTTAATTTCATTTTTAATGAATCGTGAAAATTCCTTTGCGGTACCCTTTCATATTGAATTTTGTTGATCTCATCATCTACATTTGCTCATTTGGGAACCACCTCCTATTTGAGTATTCATAGACATTTGCTCATTTGGGAATCACCTCCCATTTGAGTATACATCTACATTTGCTCATTTGGGAACCACTTCTCATTTGCTCATTTGAGAACCACCTCCCATTTGAGTATTCATCTACATTTGCTCATTTGGGAACCACCTCCCATTTGAGTATTCATCTACATTTGCTCATTTGGGAACCACCTCCCATTTGAGTATTCATTTATATTTGCCCATTTGAGAACCACCTCCCATTCAAAATCTAAATCTAAATTCGATCCTCTACAGTTAGGTGTGAATCCCCACACTTAGGATTCCTTTTCATATAATCATTCGGTCCTCTGAGGCTAGTTGTGAGTTCCCACACTTAGGTTTCATTTCCTCATGATCATCCGCTAGTGATGGAGCAAGACCCTCATGACACCATCCTAGTTTAAATATAAATTCGATCCTCTATGGTTAGGTATGAGTCCCCACACTTAACCTTTCTTTCCTCATAATCATCCGCTAGTGTGGAGCAAGCCCCTCGTGGCACCATCCTAATTTAAATCTAAATTCAATCTCTAAGGTTAGGTGTGAGTCCCATAAATTAGGCTTCCTTTCCTTATAATCATCGGCTAGCGATGGAGCAAGCCCCTCGGGGCACCATTCTAGTTTCCTTGTTAGGGAATCGATCCACAATTCAAATTTAAATCTGCTAGTAGTGGAGCAAGCCCCTTGTGGCTCCACTCTAGTTTTCGATCCTCTAAGGTTAGGAGTGAGTCCACACACTTAGGCTTCATTTTCTTATGATCATCGCCTAGCAACGGAACAAGCCCCTCGTGGGTCATTCTAGTTTCCTTATTTGGGAATCGATCTCCCATTCAAGTTTAAATCTACTAGTAGTGGAGCAAGCCTCTCGTGGCACCACTCTAGTTTTTAATCATCTACAGTTAGGTGTGATTCCCCACACTTAGGCTTCCTTTCCTTATGATCATCATATAGTGATAGAGCAAGCCCCTCGTGACACCATTCTATTTTTCTTGTTTGGGAATCGATCTCCCATTTAAGTTTAAATCTGCTAGTAGTGGAGCAAGCCCCTCGTGGCACCATTCTAATTTCTGATCCTCTATGGTTAAGTGTGAGTCCCCACACTTAGGCTTTCTTTCCATACAATCATTTTCTAGTGGTAGAGCAAGCCTCTCGTGGCACTATCCTAGTTTAAATCTTATCTGCAAAGTAGTAGAGCAAGCCCTTCGTGGCACCACCTAAGTTGCACTCTAAATCTTAATCTTTTGAGGTTAGGTGTAAGTCCCCACACTTAGGTTTCCTTTCCTCAAATTCTAAACTCAGTAGTGTTGGAGCAAGCCCCCGTGGCACCATCCTAGTAAAGCTTAAATCCCAAACCTTCCAAGATTAGATGCAATTCATTCCATAGGTTGCCCCTCTTCCATTCAATTCATTCATTGAACTCATGCATTGAACTCCTCCATATGTATGCTTTGCTAATTGTGCTAATCCCCTTAGTCACTCTTTGGTAGAGTAATCTCCATCATCATCATCTTCTAAATCAATCAATAAAACTTCAACATTTAAAATCAAAACGCATTTTTTCAAATCTAAAATCTGAAATCTGAAATTTAAATCCATTGAAATCTGAAATTCAAAATCAAAATCGAATCCAAACTCATTTAGATTATGTTGATCGCTTCGGTCAATACCAACATGTGTGATTTACTTTTACAAGTTCTTCACAAATGTTGGGGTCTATTTGTTGACCTCGTTTTCAATGAAGTTTACAATTGTCTTCGATCGATCCGATTTAACACTGGCTCAACTCCACTCAAGCGCAATTTGACTTCGACGACTTCAATTAACTCAAATTAAACCCCTCTCGAGACAATTTGATTTCAATTAATGCAAAATGGCTAGACCAATTTAAATCCAAAGTTGCTTTTTTTTTTTAATTCGGCTTGATTATTCAACTTTCTTTAGCCAAGCCCTCCAAATCCCTTTGATTTCAGCAATTAGTTTTTAGCCCTTAGATTGGATTGGAAAAGAGGTCATGATGGTCAACTTACTTTTCATAAACTCTAGGGTTCATTTTTGGTGGCTACATGATGAGAGGACACTTGCTTTTCTTTTCCCATGTTTAATCTTGACCATCCAATTTGAATCCAAAGGCAGAGATGGATAGTAGATTTTCTACTTACTTTTGAGGGGTTGGATAGTCTTTTAGCATAATAACATATTTTAGGTCATTCCAAAAGGACCTTGGAGGGATGAAGGCAAGTGGCGGCTGGTTAGGGAAAAGAGGAGTTCACGATTTTTCCTAGAGAGTCTCTCATCTTCACGTGAAGCTCTCTTCTCATGTCTCTCTCAATCTTCACTTCTACGGCCGGCCAAGACATGCCCTTTTTAACCTACAGAAGTTCGACCAGCTCTCCCACTCACTAGTTTGGCCAGCAAAGCAAGGAATAAAAGCTGCAATAATTTGGAGCAAGAGAATGAGGAAAGCTTGAAATCTTAGCCAAGAGAGTAGAAAGGACAAGGTTCTTTCTTGGGGACAGTCGTCCGAGCATGAATCAAATGGAAACATGTTAGAGCTGCTCTAGATCATTCTCTTTTGATCCAGAAAGTGAAAAAGATGTGTTGATTTAATTATTCTCTTGAGCATGAGATAAAAGGGCTGCTATTTAAGATTTCATTACTTCCTTGGATCTGAATGAATGCTAAAACTCCCACTCGGTTCCTTTTGTTTCTATTGATTAGGTGCTGAAATTTTTTTTTTCTCCAATACAAGATGCTAAAATTTCTATTTCGTCAAATATATGCTGCTGTAATGCTATTTGTATAAATGTATTTTCCTTGGAATTACTTCTTTTTGCTGAAATACATTTTGCTGAAATACATTTTGTTGAAAGGTTATTTGCTGAAATTTCATTTTGATTAGATACAACTTCGCTAGAATTCCTTGCTGTTTTGGTGAAGGTCCATGTAGAGATTTTTTTTAAATCTTTCTCACTGTTTTTGTGAGAAATCAGTACAGATTTTTGTTATATAAATGTTCCTTATTTAATTGATTTTTCTCACTGTTTTTTACATAAAATTTCTATATATTTTTGTTCGATTTCTCACTGTTTTTAAATAAAATTTCCACATATATTTAGATCGATTTCTCACTCTTTTTACATTAAATTTCTATATATTTTTAGTTCGATTTCTCACTGTTTTTGGTAGAAATCGATGTAGAGATTTTTGTAATATAAAAACTATTCGTTTAAATAAGAATTCCTCACTGTTTTGGTGGAGATCAATATAGAGGTTTGTGTAATACAAATGCTATTTGTGTAAATAAGATTCTCTCATTGTTTTTGGTGAAAGTCCATGCAGAGATTTTTTTTAATTTTTCTCACTGTTTTTTGTGAGGAATTGATACAGATTTTTATCAAATAATCTATTCTTATTTTGTAAGTAAGTTCTCACTGTTTTCTCCATACTTATCCATGTGATTTGTAAGAAAATGAACAAATTATTTGCTGATTTTACATACTTATTAATATATTTGTTTATTCACTATTTCCTTCATGCCCTTTCATGAAATTTGTGAAAAGAGGAAGCTTTTCTATTATTTGTTTGAAAGAATATCCAAACATGAACCCTTTTTTTTGTGATGTGTCTATTGGATAAATGGAGAGAGTGTTGTGTTAGTTGTTCTCAGCCTAGAGACAATTTAATGTATAAAATGCTGGACTATACATCATTTGTTAGCATAATGAACAAGTGAGTGGTAACATGAGATTGCAATTTTCATGAATATATTGCCATGTTCGTAGATTCAAGAAAAAAAATGCTATTGTTTATATGAAATACATTGTCGCAATTAAGATAAGTTTATGATGTAAAGGAAGTTATAATTAATTTGTTAATGTTCAACTCTTCATTTTTCTGTCCATTAAAATTCATTTCAATTTAATTTATTCTTTGATGTATTTTTAGATGTAAACAATGCAATATATATACATGTATGAATAGATTTATGTAAAAAGCTATAAGTGAGTTATTCTTTACATTGACTGGCTACTACTTTTTCTCCATGATATTATGATTGCTATCCCACTTTGTTCCAATAAGATTAATATTTCATATGAGCATTTTTGTTTCATATTTTAACTTTACTTCTGAAAATGATTCTTCTCTTAGTAAGATGATGATATGCTTCTTGTTCTTTTTTTAGATTGTTGATTGAAGGAATATCATGGATAAGAGTATTATTTCATCTTCAAATGTGTTATTTGTTCAATTCAAAGCCTATGCCAATGATAAGATGAAATGGATTCTTGTAGAAATCTCGAAGTATATACTCATTGTTTTCGCTCTGATATGATTAAGCACTTTCATGTGAAAATACCTGTGAAAATTCGTAGGGATCTATTTATGTGTATCACAAATATGTACGATAAAAGCTTGCAAGTAAAGGTTATATGCTTGGTTTCATATCATGGTTAGCAGAAGGTAAATTTGAAGTGATTCTCTATAATCATACAATGGGAATTCTTATGTAAATACATACTCAAGCTTTTCTAATGATTGATTTTGACAAAATTCTCATGTATATTCATGCTTCTTATCTTGAAATTCATGACAATAAGTGATACAATAATGATAATTTGTAGACATTTTGTTAGATTCATGAATTGGATTGCATGAGGTAGCTGGAGTTATATAAAAATTTTATTCATATGTTAAATTCAATGAAATTGGAAGCTCTCAAATGTTGAATACAACAACTATATGTGAAGTGCATGTTTAGATTTACTTGCTTTTATATTAAATTGGATGCAATATCAATCACATATCATTTCTTTGGTTGAATTTTGAAATCATAAAAAAGGAAGATATATGGTACTTCTTTGTTTGGATGTCTAATGGATTGATTTGAGTGCATAGCATGAGTGATTTAAACTTTCATAAACATTGTCTTAAAAAGGGAAGCAACTTGTTAAGGGTGAACTTAATAACCTCTCTTCATATAGTATCATAAATAACCTCTAACTTACATTAATGTTTCTCATGTCATCGTCATGTTTATATAGACATATTAGTTTGTATATTTGAATATGTAGAATTCTGACACATATCTCTATCTCTTTGCTTTATTTGCGAGGGAATGATGGAGCTAATTGAAAGCTAAAGTTAAGGTGATCAGTCGCTTCCATTTCTTCCAAATGGAGGTGCTACGGCCGGCTTGCACCGTTGACTTGCTCTGATTAGGTAAATACTATAAAATTTAGAGCCCCTAGGTCTTTTGAGCCTTGCATGTGAATAGGACTCCTCTAAACCATAAATCCTTGTAGAAACCCTGCATTTAAATTTCAAACCCAATCACCCGCTAGTGAGTAGGATTTTTCTCGTTAATGCCAAACTTGGGAGTTACGTAGCATTGATTTGTCACCCAACCTAGAAATACCTTTTTGCTTTTCTTACATCATAATACATGTAATAAAGTAAACATGTTAATAAAATAAAAATAGAACAATCAAATATAAATAAATTAGAATTGTCAGCACTTAATAAATGAAACTTATTGATTTATTCATATTAAATCACAAAAATACTTCTAAAGCTTAGGCCATTCAAAACTAAATGCTAAATAAAGGAATCTCAAAAGCCCCATCAAATTAAACATGCAATCACACAAATTCAAAGAGGATCACCACTCAACCTAAATGACTAATAATAAATCAATAATTAATCAATCAAATTTAAATAACAAAGGCAATTGCCATTCAATTTAAATAATCATTAAGAATTCATTAATGAATAATAATAATAATTAATAAATTGGATTAATTAAAAAATTATTAATTAACAATTAAACTTAAATAAATAGATAATTACTGGGTAACTCAAGGAGAATGAAATAAAGCTTATAGCCTAGTTAACAAAGTTAATTACTATTCAATTTAATTAAACATTCATCCAAATCATTAAAAATACTTAAAATATTTAAAAGCTCTAAATAATCAACCATTATTAGAATTCAATAATTAATGTCCATCATAAAATAAATCTTAAAATATTAAAGCATTAAAACTTAAATTTAATTTAAAATTTTATTGACTTTCAACAAAGGTCCCAAGTCCTGGATGAGAACAGTGGAGAGTTGCGTTAAGTAGTCGACAACTAACGTAAAACTTATCGAATAATAATGACATGAATCCTTTAAGAAATTGTGTTAATGCTAGGGCGTCCCTTAGAACCGACGCGCTGTCTGGCCTGAATACAGCGACAAATGTGCAAGGGCCGCTGCATCGGCGCCCAGGTACAGTGTTAAATAGGCAAGGGTTCCCACATCAAGGACGGATGTGGACAAAGAAGCTAGTCCATGAAACTAAAATTAGGATAGGAACTTGGAATATAGGTTCCCTTACATGAAAATTAATGAAATTAATAGATATTATGATTCATAGGAAGATAAATATTCTGTGTATTTAGAAAACTAAATGGGTTGGAGAGAAGGCTAAAGAGATTGATAGTTTAAGATTTAAACTTTGGTATTCGGGTAGGAGTCATACCAGAAATGGTGTAGGTGTGATTTTAGATAAGAGTTTGAGGGATAATGTTATAAATGTTAATAGAATTGGAGATAGAATTATTGTTTTAAAGATTATTGTTGATGCTAAGATTGTTAACATTATAAATGTTCCTCAAGTGGATTTGGATATGGATTCAAAATTAAAATTTTGGAATGACTTAGAAGAATTAATACAAAAGATACCTCTTGAAGAAAGAGTTTTTATTGGAGGAGATTTAAATGAACATGTTGGTAGAGAGGTAGATGATTTTAAAAGCATTCATGTTGGCCATGGGTTTGGAACGACAAATGAATATGGTAAGTCCATATTAGATTTTTGTTTAGCTTATGATTTTTTAATTGTTAATACCTTATTTAAGAAAAGAAATGAGCATCTCATTACTCATAAAAATAGATATAGTACAACTCAAATTGATTATTTTCTTATAAGAAAATTAAATCATTTAGATTGCAAAGATTGTAAAATTATTCCGAGCGAAAATTTATGTACTCAACATCGTTTATTAGTTTTAGACTTTAAGATAATAAGGCAGAAAATAAAAAATAAAATAAAATAATATTCTAGGATTAGATGGGGGCATTTAAAGAATATTAACATAAATATTTTTAAGAGTAAGATTTTAGATCTTAAGATGTTGTCTGTGCATGAGGATGCTAATATTATGTGAGAAAAAATGGCTAGTGATATTAAGAATATTACAAAAGATGTGCTTGGAGTTTCAAAGGGAAAAGCTCCTAATAATAAAAATAGTTGGTAGTAGAATCCAAATGTGCAAGAAAAGATTAAAAATAAGAAGATTTCTTATAAAAATTGGTTTAATTGTAAAAATTATAATAATTAGGAAATATATAAAGAGGCACGTAAGGAATCTAAGAAAGCAATATGTGATGCAAAGAGCTTAGCTTTTAGTGATTTATATAAGAGATTAGATACTAAGGAGGGAGAAAGATATATGTATAAGTTAGCCAAACAAAGAGATAGGACTAGTAAGGATTTAGTTCAAGTGAAATGTATTAAGGATGAAGATCAAAAAGTACTTTTCTTAAAAGATGATATTCAACAGAGGTGAATGAGATATTTTGCTAAACTTTTTAATGAAGAAAGTGAAAATACAATTGACTGTAATGACCTTAACACCAACAACAACAACAACATCAAGCCTTTATCCCACTACGTGGGGTCGGCTACATGAATCCTTTTTCTCCATTGTGTCCTATTAAAAGTCAAATTCTCGTTTAAATCTAATAAAGAAATATCATTTCTAATATTTTCTAACCAAGTCTTTTTAGGTCTACCTCTACCTTTCTTAACATAAGTCAAATCTAAGACCTCTACTTTCCTAACCGGGTCATCGGGAGGTCGCCGTTTTACGTGACCAAACCATCTAAGGCGACTCTCTCTAATCTTATCTTCCACTGGAGCTACTCCAACCTTTTCACGAATATGCTCATTTCGTATCCTATCTCTAAGGGTAAAGCCACTCATCCACTTGAGCATCCTCATCTCTGCAACACTTAACTTAGAATTATGCTTCTCTTTTAATGGCCAACATTCAGCACCATAAAGCATTGCAGGTCTCACCACCATCTTATAGAATTTTCCCTTAAGTTTGAGGGGTACTTTTCTATCACACAATAAGCCCGATGCATTCCTCCACTTCAACCATCCAACTTGGATTCTGCTGATAATATCCCCATCTATATCACCATCACTCTGAACAATAGATCCAAGATATCTAAAACGTGTACTCTTATTAATGACTTGATCGGCCAAAGTCACAATGCCCTCACTAGGTCTATTATTACTAAAATTACACTCCATATATTCCGTTTTAGATCTACTCAAGCGAAAACCTTTAGACTGTAATGACCTTAACACCCTAAATGAAAATAAAGATTTATGTTTTTATCGGCGTATTAGTAAAACCGAAGTTAGAGAGGCTTTGAAGAAAATGAAAGGTGGAAAATCTGTTGGACCTGATAATATTCCAATGGAGGTGTGGAAATGCTTAGGAGATGAAGGAATTTTCTGGCTTACTAAACTTTTTAATATTGTTTTAAAGACTAAAAAGATGAGTGGAGAATGAGTGTGTTAATCCTTATTTTTAAGAATAAAGGTGATGCACAAGATTGTGCAAATTATAGAGGAATTAAGTTAATGTGTCATACTTCAAAGCCTTGGGAGCGAGTTATGGAGTGTAGGTTGCGGCGTGATACTAATGTTTCTCAAAATCAATTTGGATTCATGCCGGGTAGGTCTACTATAGAAGCCATACATTTATTAAGAGGTTTGATGGAGAAATATAGAAAGAATAAGGAGGATTTACATATGATATTTATTGATTTAAAAAAAGCATATGATAGAGTTCCAAGAGAATTGCTATGGAGAGTTATTGAAAAGAAAGGAGTTAATAACGCTTATATTCAAATCATTATAGATATGTATGCAGGAGCTATTACTTGTGTTCAAACACAAGGTGGTTTGACCGAGTATTTCCCTATTTTGGTTGGATTACATCAAGGATCAGCCTTAAGCCCATATCCTTTTGCTTTAGTCATGGATGTTCTCACTAGACATTTACAAGAGGATGTACCTTGGAGTATGCATTTTACTGATGATATTCTTCTTGTTGATAAGACTAGAGAGGGAGTTGAAGGTAAACTTGAATTGTGGAGGTCAACCTTAGAGTCTAAAGGTTTTCGCTTGAGTAGATCTAAAACGAAATATATGGAGTGTAATTTTAGTAATAATAGACCTAGTGAGGGGATTGTGACTTTAGGCGATCAAGTCATTAATAAGAGTACACGTTTTAGAAATCTTTGATTTATTGTTCAAAATGATGGTGAAATATATGGGGATATTATTAGCAGAATCCAAGCTGGATGGTTGAAGTGGAGGAATGCATCGGGCTTATTGTGTGATAGAAAAGTACCCCTCAAACTTAAGGGAAAATTCTATAAAATGGTGGTGAGACCTGCAATGCTTTATGGTGCCAAATGTTGGCCATTAAAAGAGAAGCATAATACTAAGTTAAGTGTTGCAGAGATGAGGATGCTCAAGTGGATGAGTGGCTTTACTCTTAGAGATAGTATACGAAATGAGCATATACATGAAAAGGTTGGAATAGCTCCAGTGGAAGATAAGATTAGAGAGAGTTGCCTTAGATGGTTTGGTCACATAAAACGACGTCCTCCCGATGACCACGTTAGGAAAGTAGAGGTAATAGATTTGACTTATGTTAAGAAAGGTTGAGGTAGACCTAAAAAGACTTGGTTAGAAAATATTAGAAATGATCTTTCTTTATTAGATTTAAACAAGAATTTGACTTTTAACCGGACACAATGGAAAAAAAAGATTCATGTAGCCGACCCCATGTAGTGGGATAAAGGCTTGATGTTGTTGTATTGACTTTCAACAAACCAAATTCAATTGATGAATAACCTAAACAATAAATCTCTTGGAACATATCAAACACAATATTTTCCACACACTAAAATTTATTTGCTATAGTTTAGGTTAGGCCGTAGTGTACTTAGTTTAAGGCAGTACCTTTGTCTGGAGGATATCCTTAGTGTGTTTGATTATTTTCAAAATTCTGGATGTCATGGCATACATAATTAAACTTTTAAATTCTATAGGTTTGCATCATATTCATGCATGCATTACATGCATATTTATATTACTTCTTTGATGCAAAAGGAAGCAAAGTAGAATGTATCTAGGCCTGTTTGTCAAAAAGTGAACAAAAGCAAACTAGAATGTATCTAGGTTGGTTTGTAAAAATAAATGTAAGTGTCATTGTATACGTAGAATGTACATAGATTCAGTTGTAAAGATTTAAATGTACTTGCTTACGTATATGTGTATAGGGCTCCGAAAAATAATCCCTCCTTTGGAAGGCTTTCTCTTTTGGAATTCTATAAAAAATCTGGAGCCAAAAGACTCAAGTATAATAAGCAATTATATTTAAATACACATTATTTAGGAAGTAGAAATCCGAGCTTATTTGTTGGTGGAGCCTAGCCACTTTACATTCTTATAGACCCTGAGTTATACTCTAATGAAATTATAAATGAATAAAAATGCTTTATTTATATATTATTGTTCATGCATCATTCGTATTGCACAATTAATTCTGTAAGCATATTATGGACCATTTGATTAAAGTTTTTTGAAGTATACCTCCTTGATTCTTAAAATAGAGTCATCCTATCTTGCATTCATAAATTGATTGTTTCCTAGGATGTTAGCTAGCAGCCCACTTCAAGCAGACATAAGTACAAATTTGTATACACTTTTTCCTTCTGCACATCTTTCCTATTATCTTCAAATCCAAGATCTAAATTCAAATGGGAGATTAATAAGTTAAAGCCTATACATTGAAATTTTCATAACCCAAGTATTTTATTAAATTTATATGAATTATTAAAATTCTTTAGTCTTCGCTTTAATTAAGTGTATTCTCTTAAGAGATGTAATTAACTATAAGGGCTTGCCCTTATAGGAGGTTTATAACCTAGAAATTAAAATAAACCTTATCTTAGTTCTTTTCTAAGATAGGAAAAGAATCTAAGGATGCAGACTTGCCTTTTAAATATGTATAATTTAATTTCATAAATCAAAAGCCAAGTGGATATTCTGTATATCAATAGGGTGAATTGAATATCCCTTATATATTTGATTATGAAAATAAATTTCTTAATTTGCATTCCTAATTGGGAAGATAGATGAATATTCTCTTCATCCTTTAGATGAATTGCATACTCTCTATGTAGTTTCCGATTATAAAAATAAATGTAGTTTCTCTTTTTAAACCGATAGTAGAATATCCGTCTATCCTTCGGGATAGTATAATGTTAAGCTATACAAATTTGAATAAAAAAAACTAATTGATATATTTAAAAGCGAAACCACTTTGCCTGGAGTTATGAAAAGACGCCTGGATTATCTCCAGATATAGCAATTCACAAGTTGGTGATTCAATCAGAAATTGTTCAAGTAAAACAAGCGCCTCGATGAATGCGACTCGACATCAAGCAACAAGTTGTGGTTGAAGTCAAGAAGTTAATCAACGCCGACGTTAAAAGTCTCGAAAGAGACGACCATTTAATTGACTTGAGAATTGTTTTCCAAAGAATACGTCAATACAATTTAAAAATGAATCCTTTGAAGTGTGCTTTTGACGTCATTTCAGAGAAATTTTTAGGTTTCGTGGTTCGACACTGCGGAATCGAAATTGATCTGAATAAAATCAAAGCAATAATAGAAATGCCACCACCTAAAAGGCTTATCCAATTGAGATCTTTTCAAAGTCGATTAGCGTACCTTAGGAGATTCATATCAAACATTTCAGGAAGATATCAACTGTTCGCAATATTGTGCAAGAAAGACGCTCCGTTTAGGTGGGACGAGAATTGCCAGAAAGCATTCGACAGTATAAAGCGATATTTCACAAATCCTTCAGTTTTAGCTGCTCCCATACCAGTGAAGCCATTGATCTTATATACGACAGCTTTAAGTGAATCTCTTGGTGTCTTATTAGCTCAAGCTAATGAGGAAGGAACGGAAAACGCACTTTACTGAGTAGACGATTACTTCCCACCAAAATAAATTATCCTCCGATCAAGAAGCATTGTTTAGCCTTGATATTCACCACTTAGAAATTGAGCCACTACATACTTTCTCACAAAGTAAATTAGATATCCAGAATAAACCCACTGCAATATCTGATAACTCATCCAACACTATCAGGAAGATTAGTATGCTGGTCGATGATTCTATCGCAGTTTGATATTACATTCATCCCTTTGCGAGCAATGAAAGGACAAGTTGTAGCAAATTTCCTAGCAGCTCACCCAGTACCGGATGATTGTCTGATAAATGACAAACTACTAGATGAATAAATCATGAAACTCAAGTCAAATGAGAAGTTCATCTGGGAATTCTATTTTGAAGGTATTTCTTCCAGTCAACGAGGAACATCAGATGATATTTCTCAAGAGCAAGCTGGAATTGGTCCTATGTTGTCAATTAATGGACGATATCTTAAAAAATGCTACAATGGTTGAAGTATTACAAGAATTTTGAAATGAGATAAATCCTGAAGTTTAAATTTTTAATGTAGTTGATGCTACGTAAGTAAATTGGGTCCAAATGGCAAAACCAAGAAACTCGCCTTCAATGGAGTCGCCAAAAAAATCTGTGGACAAAATTAACTGTTGTAATGATGACCATTGGTTTCGCTTCTAAATATATCAATTAATTTCTTTTATTCAAATCTGTATAGCTTAACATTCTACAACCCCAAAGGATAAACTAAAGTTCTACTATCAATTTTAAAAAGAGAAACTACAATTTATTTTCATAATCGGACATAGTATAAGAAATATACAATTCACCTAAAGAATGAAGAGAATATTCAATATAATCAAAGAGATCAACACATCAATCAATCAACAAGACGGTTCAACAGCATGAACTTTGATTGGCAAATTATCATGAGGTATGCTGCTCTACAATGGTTCTTATGAACTAGAGAATGCAAGAACTATTAAATGTCAGCCATTTCCAGTAATTACAATAGCATGCAGCCATCAACTATCCTTGATGGCTATATGCAACTTCTTTATGAGGATAGTAGATATGAATAATGATGTCACTTTAATCTCTCATTACCATGGCTATTGTTCCAAGGTTCTACAGTAAAAGAATGTATCGTAATATTATATCTTCATAATTAACATTGTCCCACCAATATGCACCAACTAAACCACCATACTCCAACTACAGAATGTAGGCAATGCAAAATAGAATAAAATAAAATAAAATAAAACTTACGGCTTTTTGCCAAAAACCTTGACCCATTCATCATTTTCATAGAATGGAATTTCCCTGTTACCACCAACCAGGTGGAGGGTATCTTCTATGTCCATTTCTAACCATCTTCTATCTTCTGGTGTCATAAAATCTCTAGTTATGATCCTACCTTCTTCACGCATTTTGGCTTCCAGACTGCAAATAATGAAAAAATATCAAGTATCAACTGTGAGAAAAGACAACAGCATTAAATTCACAATATTTTGTGCGGAATTTATGTTTCACATTTATATATAAGCACAGGTGAACAATCATTTCTCGGACATACACTGATCCTGGCACAGGTTGCACATCAGGAATATCAACTTCTACAACGCCATGGCCCTCCATTTCATTCCGAAGCCACTCTCCTTCATACCTGAGTTAAATAGGCAGTGGCTCACAAAAAATAAAGCATTTTAATGAATTAGACAAAAGAAAATTATCCAAAAAAAAAATCATGGAGCATTTTGGTAATTTGTCAACAAATCATTATTCATACACAACTTCTAAGTAGATCACTCTTTCACAAGCATTTGATCATCATCGGGACACCTCTGGGTAACTTATAAATCATAACGTCAGATGAAATGTTAAAGGGTGCCATTTATCTATTAAGGTACCTATGATGTTCATCACAGAAAAAGAAAAATACAAAGATTGCTTTATTAACCAACTTTGGTGAAAGAGTGGTTTAGGAGCAGAGTGTATGAGAAACTTGCTCAGAGTATTGATCTCAATTGACTTAACATTTTTTCCCAATCTCATGCACCAAATTAGATAAAAGGAATAGAGAGAAAAACGTCAGATTAAAACATGAAAAATCCAATAACAGAGAAACAACACAGCTTTGCTCTGTTGCAGTACTTTCATAATTTAGAATGAAATACAAAGGATCATACATCCCAGATCAGTTGGATAAAATATCATTACAATGTTGTAGAATTATCTCTCAATGATATTAAGAAGATGCTGATGGTTGCAAGTTGAGTTGCAGTCAGTCTAGAAATAGCAACAACGGTTACAAGATCATTATCTTTGGCAGCTGATAATAGAGAGAATGAGGGCCGTGGAGAACCAAAGGAGTAACGATGCAAGTTTAATTGTGGTGGCAACGTTGGACCAAACGGGCTGCCAAAGCTGGACCTAGGTGTTGGTCAGGTAGGCAGCAAGTAATGCGGGTTGATGATGTGGAGTCATCAGAGGATCTATGAAGATAAAGGCACACTCTTGCTTGTGGTAGAATGCAAGGTTGGTAAAGCCTTTGATGTGCATGGGGACTGGATAGGGTTTGGTTTTGTAGAGTTGGAGGTATTGTTCAAGAGTTCTATGACTTCAGAGAATTGTTTTGTGGAGTTATGAAGGGAGGAAGGATTTGGGCATGTGTGTTTAGGGCATGTGGGAAAAGAATGAAAGTTTGTGGAGGAGTTTGGGTGACTTAGAGCTCGTGAAAAAGGGAAAAGCTCGAGGGAAAAGCTCGTTCACTAGGGATGCTTTAAGGGTTTTTTATGGATTGTCGGGAAAGGAGTAGAGGCATCTAGGGTTACAGTTTGAGTGTAGGCTAAGAGGTAGAGGGAGAGAGGAAATAAAACTATAGTATAAGTGAAAACTTTACAAAGATCCCAAGGCTCAATCCACCAAACCTTCCCAAATATTTACAACCAAGCAAACAAACTTAAAACATATAAGTACATAATATTTCTCTAGAGAGCTTACATGGTCTCTTTATAAAGTGTATATATACATCTCAAAATATTCAAGAAGGGGGTTCAACTAGTACGAAATATGAAATGGAGTGGCTCCAAATTGCATGCAATCTTCTTGTCCTTTGTTAGAGTGGTCTTTTGTAAGAGTTGCCGAACACACACTATTGAAGAGAGAATTGAATTCTTTTCCACCACATGTTGCTTGTTCATGAAATAAAAGGATAGGCATGCACAATTGGAAGGTGCAGTCCTGTATTGAAGCACATGTTGGAAACCTTAAGGGGGCAGCCAAGCTTTGTTCATGATCCTGTGCTTTGAATTTAATGATGCTGATTTTCAAAGTTGATGTAATGCTCTGGTTTGCGAAGTAGTCATTGGTCTGTATACATGCGTAGGCACTGTGTCAAGTCCACTAAATCATAAAAAACTCTACTACACAAAGTTGAACTCAAGATAGTCATCCACAAGATTAGGTGTGAGTTGTTCAAGATACTCCTTAGACATCCATGTGTCTACAAAAGGATGCTAGTTCTCCACCAGACTAAGAACATACATGGAGTATTTGTAGTTGCTAGAATTTCATCTAATATAATGATTTATGCTTGGGGAAATTTGGATAGAGAGGCAACTCCTTGATTCTTGGTTAGGCGACTTATATCAACCCTAATTCAGTGAGGAGGTTGTTTTCTTGTTATTTCTTTATTTTGTTAGGCTTCTTTTACTCATCCGCTTCTCCATATACTCCTTTAAGTTCTCTAAAGCTTTTCTCTAAGTTCCAACACTCCCTTTGTTCTTTCCAAGTTAAGCCAATTAGTCAAAATCTATCTCAATCCAACTATCTTGCCTTTATTCAAGTCCGCACAGAAAAACATTCATATCACAATCCCAAACAAATATGGCATCCTTCTTCAACATCATAAGATATTCATCGAATATCTACACCCATCAATCAAGCCAGCTTGCCGTTCTCCAACTCCACACACAAATTTTCACATCATTGCCCCAAACAACTCTGGCAACCTTTTTTTTCACCATTCTTGGATATTCATAGAATATCTACACTCATCACATCTCCCACCAGAAATCCCCCTTAAACTCTACATAAGCTTAGCCACCTGAAAATAATCTCAAAACTCACTATACCTTATTACATCCATCAAGCAATACTAGTCCCGCATAAACTTTATATCTTTCTTTAATTCTCTATCAGTCTCATTAAGAAAACCTTTTCTAAGCAAATCATAAACAAGTCCTTTTACTCCACTGTACTAAATAGAGTTCTTCCTATAATGAGGCAAATTTGATAATTGTGACCTAGGGATAAAATTTATGGCATGATATATCTCTCTTGCGAGACAACTTATCAGGCAGCTCACTAAGGTAAATAACAAAAAACTTGTTCATAAGATCTTAAAACCAAAGCAGGCATGTAAAACTTTGCAAAGGTCAGGCATGTAAAACTTTGCAAACAATTGAGTGAGTTCAAATAAAAGAGGTAAAGAAAACTTCATAAAAAACTCCTTATTTTTACTTTTTTTAACATATCATTTCAAAATGAATCCTAAGTTCAAAATCAGAAGTGGCAAATCAAACACAACTGACTAAGTGTTTGAGGTAATAGGTAAGGAAGAGGGAGTTAGTCAAGCAACAGTAACAATCGGTTGGAGTGTTATATTTTTCTTTTGCCTTGATACAAGTTTGATTTTAGAATTGAACTTATTAGATGTAGTCGAAGGAATCCAATGCCTTTATAGGAAATAATTTTATGGCATTTTTTTTGCGTTTGAAAACATAAATATTTTCACAACTGTAATAAATAACATCCAAGTCATAAAGTCATATTCCGCCTAAAAGGTTATGTGGAATTTCCATTAGAAGCAACTTAGTGGAGGACATTATCGGCAATGTGTCCAATTAGTAATTTAAATATAATACATTATATAAGACAATCTAACGAGTGATTCAATGGTGAAAAATCAAAGTTTTGCCATGAGACTTGCAAGAATAATAAGAAAATTTACAACCTCCTAAACCAGCTATGAAAAATAGGCAATAATGTCCTATCAGTTACAGAAATCAATAGTTCTCTCTAAAAGAAGCATTTTGTGATGAACAACACGCAAAATGGTTGACCATCAAAGGCACAATAGCTTCAAGAAGTTTAAATCAACTGTAACAGAGTACACAGTAACAAGAGCACGAAGGCACAATCAGAGACCTAGCGTGCTTCTCAAATCAAGACAAGCCTGGGGGCTAAGTGGGAGACCAACCAATTCCGACGACAAGGTTGTCACGCGCTATATTCCTCTCACGTGTTGCATTGCATTCAAACGCAAGAAAGAAGTCGGCTAAGTGGGGCTAGCTTACCCTTATCATGTTGGTTCATTTGATTCAGAGCCTTTTAAGCATCTTATTTGGGCTATGTAGTTGTATGCAGACTCGATGTGAAGCATTGGATCTTATAAAAGAGTTATCATGTCAATTGGACCTTGTTCAAACTCCAATTTGATCTGTCTGAGCAAAATCAAGCATTAAATCAATTTAACTAAATTATCTTGAGATGCTCATTTTGTATCAAAATTTCTGTTCGATTATGGATAAATTTTTACTAGAAAAATAAACATTTTATTTTGGTGTTATAACTTTAAAAATTCAAGTAAACAAGAACCAGCAATTGATTAGAACATGGCCTACACAGCTTATCATACAGGATCTTGTGATGGTAGTATGCTTGAATGATTAAACAATATTTACAAAGCTCATTTTTACCAGTAGAACATGCATAAAAAAGACAAATAGCCTCTGATAACTCAAACAAACGTATCTTCTAAGCTTGTTGATATTAGTAGCAGCATGACAGGCCATGATTTTTATACAGATTGAATGGAATAAAAAATGGAATTTTGAAACAAAGTTTTTATAAAAATCTCTTTGTACAAATGTGAAATTACCAAACCTGACAAGCCCTCGCTCTTCAACATATACACCTTTTCCATGGGCACAATCATCCCAAACAGTTCCTTCATATCTTCAAAAAAATAAAGGAAAACCATCAAAAACATTATCATATTAACTACATGAAATCAGCCAAATTTTTGTCAAAGTTTCAACTCAAATAAAAATAGAACCTTTGCCTATGACATAAGTGCAAGCTACTAGCACACACGGAGGGAAATCGAGCATGGCATGGGAGGGCAACAGGAAGGGAGGTAGGGATCAATAAACTATTAATATATGTATATAGAAGTAATAAACAGACCGATAACACAAGTTATCATGTTTGTACATGTTAAAATATGGATAAACAGCTTTCCTTGGTTTACAAAGAATTTTAAAGGTAATCAGAGACATGCATGATATGCCCATGCATCATAGAGAAGAGAAAAGCACAACAGACCATCCACAAGAAAAACTAAGCAGATTTTGGGGAAATGGGCAACTAATTGTTAAAAAACAACTCAATTATGAGGGCCTCAAAGGATATTTCATTGAACCTTGGTGATGAAGAGCAATAAATTTTAGCTAGCATAGGGATTTGGTATCACCCATGGCTATCTGACTCAAAATTGTTGGAGGTAAAGCCAATGATAATCAAGGCCAGCACCATCTCTAGATGAAACAAGTCTTCTGGTGCAATACACAAGGAAGCTTTATGGTTGACATGAAGTACTCATTACCTTGGGTAAGAACATTCAATAAAGAACGACCTCAGTCTCTCAGCAAGTAGATAAGAGGTTCAAGTGATCTCATGAGCATGAGTCAGTTGTAGTGCCAGTTCCCACCACAACAAAGACATAACAGACACAACCACTTCAACGGAATGAAGATTAAGAAGCAAACGCACTTCTGATTTTCACAGATGCATCTAAGTTGAAGTATATATTTTAAGAGATTTTCAAAAGTGTTAAGTCACCTAGGCTTTCGCACGTTGTGCAAGGTGTTAAGTTCAAGCATCGCATAGGCTTTTTGAGATTGTGCCACGCACAACCTTGAGGGCTTTGGAAGCTAAAGAGCTAAGATGAGGAGAAGAATGTCAAGTTTATCTTGAGTTTATTGCAACAATGAGATGTGGGAGAACTGTTAAGATTCAACCTAATTTTGTGAGCCCGCATATAGTTTTTATTAGCTGTAAGTTGATAGGAAACACTTGAAGATTTCAAGTAAATCCTATCAAAAGAGCAAAAACAGTGAGAAATCTCCACAATTCCAATGGAGAACCAGTTAAAAACAGTAATTTTATTGCAAGAAAACAACAACAACATCAAGCCTTTATCCCAATACGTGGGGTCGGCTACATGAATCCTTTTTCTCCATTGTGTCCTATTAAAAGTCAAATTCTCGTTTAAATCTAATAAAGAAAGATCATTTCTAATATTTTCTAACCAAGTCTTTTTAGGTCTACCTCTACCTTTCTTAACATAAGTCAAATCTAAGACCTCTACTTTCCTAACCGGGTCATCGAGAGGCTGCCGTTTTACGTGACCAAACCATCTAAGGCGACTCTCTCTAATCTTATCTTCCACTGGAGCTACTCCAACCTTTTCACGAATATGCTCATTTCGTATCCTATCTCTAAGGGTAAAGCCACTCATCCACCTGAGCATCCTCATCTCTGCAACACTTAACTTAGAATTATGCTTCTCTTTTAATGGCCAACATTCAGCACCATAAAGCATTGCAGGTCTCACCACCATCTTATAGAATTTTCCCTTAAGTTTGAGGGGTACTTTTCTATCACACAAGAAGCCCGATGCATTCCTCCACTTCAACCATCCAACTTGGATTCTGCTGATAATATCCCCATCTATATCACCATCACTCTGAACAATAGATCCAAGATATCTAAAACGTGTACTCTTATTAATGACTTGATTGGCCAAAGTCACAATGCCCGAAAACAGACTACGAAAAAAAATAACAAGATACAATTGATCCTCTATTCGAGAGGAGGATCAATCTCTCCCAAATCTTTAGACACCGCTAGAGCCCAAAGAAAACCTATGAGATCTCAAATTTCAGCCAAATTCAAGATGCCCTAACACTAGGAAAATAAACTATTTAATACATACAAATCAAAAGGAAATCCCTAAACAGTCCCTACATTCAAATTTCCCTCCTAACTCCCTCAAAAATCCTTCCTAAACAGCTCACGCATGCCCGGGCGTGCGTGAGGCGCATACAGGAGGCGGAAATGTCCGCCTCTGTTTGTGTAAGCCGGTCCAGTCGGACCGGCTAGACCGATCTAACACAAGTACATTCAGCAGTAATAAGAAGATATTGGATGTGCATAAGACTAAATATTATAACCACAGTTGCCTCATGATTCATTAAACTTTGCGAGTTTATCACATATTCATGTATCTACTAGTAAAAAATTTGATGTGATTACATAGTTGCATCAAAAAAGCCTTTGCGCTAGTCATACATTAACTGTGGTTGTAAATATTATATTAAAAACTAACCTCCATCCCTTTGACTTCAAAAAGAAATCTGCATCAACCACAAAAAGTCAACCTGTTTCACTCCAAAATCCAGACAAAGTGGGGCAAAACAATACAATTCTTATTTCTTTTCTTTAGAGCTGCATTGGTGAAAAAACCAATGATGATATCTACCAGAAATTAACTTGCTAGATGTTCTTGACATCTATTATGTCTCTTTAAAGTACTTACTTGCACAAGAAATTGGTAAATGCATTTTATTGGTTCCATTTTGAAAGATTTGAGGGTTCTCTTGTGATCAGATATAAGTATATTGAGGTTTAGGGAAAACTTTTCCTGTACTTCATCATTTGGCACACTAGCTTCTCCATAATCAATGCCAAATTCTGCCATAATCCTACCATCTGCCTTCATTCACCTCCACACCTCAAAACTTTCATGTCACAACCCCAAAAAGCTCTTGAATCCTTATCCGAATATGCTAAGCTTTCCATAGAATTTATACACCAATCAAATCTCCCCACCTAACCCACTCTTAAGCTTCACACAAAATCAGCCACTTGAAAATCAGCCCAAACCCCACTATCCCTTAGTAAGGTTTCGTTTGGAACAATTTTCTTATTATTTTCTATAGCAACTTTTTAGTACAAAAAATTTTTGAAAAGAAAAAAAGAAAAAGCAGTGGCTAAAAGCTGTCCCATACAAAGCCTAAGTTTTGGCCACCCTTGAATCTCCACCTTATCAAAGCTGTCCAAGCCCAACTCACTTCCATTGAATTCTCATATATCCCCTCACACCTATAAAATTAATCAGCTCAACCCTCCACTCCAAAGATCAAACCATCATACACGCTAAATTAATTGGTATCAAAGCTAAACCTAGACAAAGCAAGCTGACCTCTAAAAGTCATTTCAAATTTAGTAAGGAGGGCAAGAAAATATTTGCACATCTTTATTATTGTTTGTTAATAATGCAGAGACCTCCAAAATTTTCTTTTATCAATTTTTATTAATGTGCAAGATATTAATGATTGTTAAAAGATTATACAAGAAATAATATGATAATCAACTTTATGCCTAATGAAGAAAAACCGAATTGAACTTTACTATGAATTACAAGTAAAATTGAATTAAGAGATATATGCTTCACCTTAAGAAGAGCCTTCATTAATTGAAGAAACTTCTCTTGTCATTCAATCTTCAGAATTACAATCATTTAAATCAAATATTATTACTCCCACCATTACTCCTCAACAAATACAATCTTTTCTCATATTATCATATAAAGTATTGTGGCTATTGTTGCCTCCCCAACCCCTAGAAAATTTTGAATATTGTCCATTATTTCAATCACTCCTCAAGGTCCTAAAAATATTATTAGCTCTATAATAATATTTGATATTTGTAAATAGTTACATATTGACTACCTCATAGGCAAAAAGATTTATTTTGTGTAGATTGAATCTTTTCCACCTCCTATACAACCTACAAAGCTTTCATCTCTTCAAGAATGAGTGGGTACAAGGGAGTTGAAGCGCACAGGAGTGATCAATTTGTTGAATACTTACACCTATCAAATCTCCCCAACTAACACCCTCTTAAGCTCCGTGCAAAATCTATTCAAACCCCACTATCATTAATTATGTCTTCGCCGCCATTGGATCTCCATCTAACAAAGCACTCCAAGCCCCAAATCAGTTGTACTAGGTTTCCATACATCCCCTTACACCTAAAAAATTTAATCACCTCAACCCTTGACATCAAAGTCCATACACCGTGTAATAATTGGATTACAAAAGCACTCTAAGCTTGAGCAAAAGTAAAATGACCTCTAAAAATCATTTCAAGTTTAGTAATATTGGTAACAAAATATTTGCACATCTTTATAATTATTTGTTAATAATGCATAAACCCTTTCAAATATTTTCTTTCATCCATTTTTATTATGCCATATAATTTGCAAGTCATTAATGATTTTAAGAATATGATTCAAAAAATGATAGAACAACTAAATTAATATTTACAAAGAGTTAAAAAATTAAACTTCAATATGAACTACAAATGAAATTGAAAAAGAATAATATGTTTCACTTAGAAAAGAACCGCATTTAAATGAAGAAACTTCTCTTATTATTCTATCTTCACAATTGCAATCATTTAAATAAATATCATTTCTCCTTAATATCCATAATTTTTCATTTCTCCTATTATCAATCAAAGTTCTATTGTTATTGCTACTTCCCCACTTCCCTATACAAAATTTTATACATTGCCTACGATTTCAATGACTTCTTAAAGTCCTAATAATATTATTACCTCTATAAAAATAATTAATATTTACAAAGATATTTATATTAACCACCTTGTAAAAGAAAATATTTTTTTTATTCAGATTAAATCTCTTCTACCTCCTATGAACCTATACAATCTACAAAGTATTTAACTTTTCAAGGAAGAGTCATTCTGGGTCCAAGGGAGTTGATGAAACACAAAAATGATTAGTTTATTGAAGCAATGTATAATAAAAGGGAACACGAAGATAGGATGGTTGGTCCTCTCTAAATTGCAACATTATTAACTTCTGCAATACTACATAAAATATTTTTATTATATAAATACACTTTATATTTTTAATAATAAATTAATTATGTTGAAATAGTAATAGTATAAAATTATTAAAAATATTATTATATGTAAGCTAGAATTTTAATCCAAATAAAGGTCCATGGTGTCATATCACCATTACAATTTCACTTTACTAAGTCATTAAAGTCCAAGTCAAAACAACCATTACCATATATTATTTTGTAACTTTTAAAGAATTATGCGATCTTCCAATATCTGTATTCAATAAATTTAAATTTCATTGAATTTTAAAAATGTTACGAAGTCAAAAGTAAATTTCAATATGCATTTATTATAATGACTATCACTTGAATTCCCTATCTTCTCTTTATATGTAATACTATCACTGATGTAATTTGTAATGAAAGAGGATTAAGATGAAACAAATGTCATTAAACAGCATTATTATTCCACCTTGGAAAAACTTGGTGGTTTTTCCTTTATTCTTTAGTTAATTGACCTAAAATAACACATCTTGATGAGATATTTTCTTAATTATTTACTCTTATTTTATGTAATTTCTTGTTGATATTTATTTTTTTTTACAAAGGCAACACAAGATAGAAAAAGGGCCAAAACCACAGAAAAGGGCAAACCAACAAAACGGACTCAGGAGCGGCTACAAACAACAACACCCAATCAATCAGGCAAAGGCCATCCATAGGAGGTAGAGACAACGTGCCTACCCACAAATAGCAGAAGGACACCAAATAAACAGAGGGGAACACAAAAGGAACAGTACATCAATCCACAAGGCAAAGCCGACCATCCAAAGCACCACCAAGGTTGCCAACGAGCCACAGCCAACAGGGGGAAGCCAATTGCAGCCTCATCATTTTCCAAGCATCGGTCCAAACAAGCACCATCCAAAACAACACCACCACTAGGAAGCCAAAGACAGCAAATCTGATCAATACCTCAGACAAAGGCAACCAAGCCAAACAAAAATTCACCGCAGCAGAGAGAAAAGACAACTAATAGGATTTTTTATCACCGCAACAGAGAGAAAAGACAACTAATAGGATTTTTTACTACCACGTTTACCCCTCCCACGTGAGGAAACATTAGCAACAAGCTGGCCACTCCTCAAAGCAACCATATCATTTGACTCAGCCCCAGGTTCACCACAACCTTCCCCAAACGAGGAAGTAGACTCCTCCAACCAATCGATTTGATCCAAATAGCTACTCTTCAAGTTATCCTTCAAATGAATTTTCAATTCATCATTGGATATAAGGGAGATTGGGATTTCAATAAAAGGTTCTCCATCCGATTGCATAGGAACAGAAGATAGAGTAGGATCAACTGTGAACACACGAGAAGCAACATTAGTTTCATTAGATGAAGCATCCAACAACACCTTGTGGCCAATGCACTGATCCTTTTCCACAACCACAATCGCATCAGCTAGAGGAGGCTCAACAGACGAAGGCAAAGTGTCCAAATTAACATTACATTGAGTCTCATCATGCACAGTAGAATCCAAATCCACAAAAATGCAATCTACCTTCTTCGGAGAAATATTCCGGGAGGGCAAGTGGTTGGACAAAGCATTTTCCACAACATCCATAGTCATGTTATCCAAATGATCTGCAACCGCTTCAGGTTCCTTGTTGTGCACAGTTAAGGCAACATCACTATTTCCGCTAATACTCGTATTCGCCTCAAAAACATCACCAGCTATAATCACCTTATTTCGATTCCCCTGACCTACCCGGGGTTGAAGCTTAGAACAATCAATCCTAGAATGACCAACAGGTTTACAAGGCTCACAGAAGGATGGAAAATCATCCATCAACATAGTTTGACAATAACCAAATTTCTCAAGACCCACCCACACCTTGTCAGGAATCGTTCCGTGATATCAAGTTCCACCAAAACTCTAGCAACCGATGGACGAGCCCCCACTGCAATGGCATTATCAACACGAAGAGGACGTCCAAAGAGAGAACCAAGGCCATCTAAGATACGGGGAGAAAATAATGCGGCCGTAGGTTCGAGAAAGAGACCCAAAAAGGGACAATTGGAGATTCCTCAGAAATGTCCACAAAAGGTGACTACTTGGTCAGTTTCATGAAGCAATTCCTAACAAAATAGGATCTATAAGCAAACACACGACACTAATCCAAATAACATCGCAGTTTGATCAACACATGACGGGAATCCAACAGAGTGACAGAAAATTCTCCGGTAAGTTTTTTAAAGAAAAACCTCCTAATGACATCCAAAGAAGGCCTCTGATTAGGGAAATAACCAACTAAGGAAAATGTGAATGGGGCAGCAAGAGCCAAAACCTCTTCCTCGGAAATCCATAGAGAGGGGAAACCCCGAAATGAGGACTGCTTAAGATCCGGAAAAGAGTTGGCTTTACCATCAAGAAAATCAGGATCATCTAACTTAACCGCCATAAGGGCGGACAAGAAAAAGAGAAACCAAACCAGCAAAAAAGAAGAAAAAAACACACATAAAGGAAAGAGGAGAACTTCCCTCAGCTGAATGAAACACCGGCAAGCAACAGCAAAACGCCCCCAACGAGGGCAGCGCTAGGGAAAAAACCCTAGCGGACGAGCTTAAAAAACCCTGAACCTTAGTTGTGCAAAGAAGTTCATATTATAATTCTTATATCTCCATCATAGGGTATGAAGTTTCTATCTTTTTTCAACACTTTATTGCATTTTTCTTCCCAAGTTTAGCAAGTTAACCAAAATATGTCTCAATCCAGCTATCCATTAGCTTCTCCAACTAAAAAGGTTGAGCTGATTATCAGATAGTTGATTTTATGAGGAGCTTAAGAGGAGTTTAAGTGGGAAGATATGATGATAGAATACTAAGAAAAGGATGCAAGGGTTGTTAGGGGATGTGATGTGGAAGTTTTGATGTTTAAAGATGAAAGAAAGATGGATTGTTGGATTGGGATGGATATTAACAAACTTGCTAAATTTCAGGAGAATAAGGGAAAGTGTTGAAACCTAGAGATAAGCTCCAAAGCACTTGAGATGAATTAAGGATTAAAATATAAGCATAAAATCACACAAAAAAAAGATAAAATAATAAAGATAAATCTCACACTAAAGAGAGATTGTTCTATGTCACCTAACCAAAAAACAAGCGAATAGCCCCCAATCTTTCCCAATGAGGATGAATACTTCTCCAATCTGATTTTTATTCCATTTCAATGCCCTTTCCTTACAAATTACAAAGCACTTATAAATATTACATATAAAAATATGACAAGATATCCAAAGGATAATCAAATTATAATAAGTATATCTTTAAATTTATTTTAACTTCAAAACTATATTGTTAAAATTCAATGACATTTAAATCCATTAAATGTAGCTGTTAGAAAATGAAACAACTCTCTAGAATTCTCAACACATGGTCATGCTTGCTTTGACTTGGACTTTGATGACTTGACAAAGTAAGATGGAAATGACGATGTGATCCTATAGAACCTCACTTAGAATAAAATTCTAGCTCACATACAACTTAATGTTTTTAATAATTGTACACAACTACTACTTCTATATAACTCAACAAAATTATAATTTTAAAATATAATGTGCAATAATAAAATAAAATCATAATAAGTTTATTTAATTGAGCTTTATGAAACTTGATAATAATTTCATTTGGGTGAGGCCAATCTCCAATCTTAGTTTTTTTTTTTTCATTCTTTATTATCTTCAATAAATTATCATTATTATACTACATCAACTCCTTTGGACCTAAAATAGCTCTTCTCTAAAGAGTTGAAGGCATTGTAGGCTGTATAGGAGCTAATTGAGATTCAAGCTGCACCCAAAAAAAATTTCTCAAACAAGATGGTCAATATAAAAAATTTAGAGTTAATAATAGTGTCATTAGAACCACAAGGAGTGATTGAAATAGTAGGCAATGCATAATTTTTTTTATAGGGGAATTGGGGATGTAACAATAGTAGTGGAACTTTAAGTGATAGTAAGAGAATGAGAAGATTATACTTGTTGAGGGGCTATGGTATGTGATTTTGATGATTACAATTGTGAAGATAATTGGTAAGAAAATTTTCATCAATTAATGGAGGCTTTTTTTTATGAATCATATTTCTCTCTTTTTAATCACATTTATAATTCATATTGAAGTTTTAAGTTTTTATTTCAGCTAGTCATAAAGTTAATTATTCTATCACTTCTTGAATAATATTTTTACAAGCATTTATGCCATACTAAAAATGAATGAAAGAAAATTTTAAAAAAGTCTTTGCACTATTAACAAATAATAATAATAATAATAATAATAATGTGCAAATATTTTTTTATCAACCTTGCTAAATTTAAAATAGCTTGCTGTTATCCAAGTTTAACTAAGATACCACTTGATGCAAACTGTATGGTAGACTTTAGAGTAGAGGGTTGAGAAGATTAATTTTATAAGGTTTTAGGGGATATATAGAAACCCAATGAAAGTGATTTATGGCTTGAAGGACTTAAGAAAGATGGAGATTCAAGGTTTGTCGAGGCCTGCAAAGAATAATAAGATTTGAGCTGATTTTTAGTTGCTTAATTTTTTTGTGAAGCTTAAGAGAGGGTTAGGAGGCGAGATATAATGATATAGTATTCTATGGATAGCTTAGGATGTTAGAAAAACGATGTAAGAGTTATTAAGGGGCATGATGTGAAAGTTTTGGTGTGCAAAGGCAAAAGAAAGACAAGTGATTGGATTGTGATAAATTTTGATTAACTTGTGAAATTTGGGAAGAATAATAGAATGAAACATTGTAACTTAGAAGTTACATAATATAAGAGGGAGATGTAAATTGTAAAATAGCAACAAGAAATAAAAGCAAAATTGTAAAGATAAACCTCTCACCAATGAGTGGTAATTCTAATTCATCTAACCAAAGAATAAAAAAATAGCCACCAAGCTTTTCCAAGAAGGAAGAATACTTCTCCAATCTGATTTTTATTTCATTTACACAAGTTTCCTAATATTCTATCTATGCTACGGAGTTCCTCAACCTTCTCCTCTAGAGAAAACCTGACATTCCATAGCCAAGAAGCTTCAACTCAATATTTCTAGAAACATTTTCCTACTTTGATTAGCAAACATAAAAAATCACTAACTAACCGCTTATTTAGAAGCCATAAAAATGTCTTCATTAGTTTCATAACATCCCACACTCTGATCTAAAGTGCCTCACCCTTCTCCTCCAAATAAAACCTACCCTTGAAACTAATAAAACCTACCCTACCATAGTCATAACGCTCCAGCTCCAAATCTATCCAAAGAAATATAATCACCCTTTCCCTTCCCAGAACAACCCCTTTGCCACAACCTACTTGAATACCCTTGGCCAAGAAGGTAGCATATGGCATGATGATAGGAAATAAATACACTTTCAACCAAATCAGCGAACCTCAATGAGAAATTGGGAAGAGCACACCAAGAATCTTTTTATTGCAAGAGATATGAAAGAAAATAGCAAGATACATTTGGATCTTCAATTGGAGAGGAAGATCCGGCTCTCCCAAATTCCTGGCCGCCGACTAGAACGCTAGAGCTCTCACAACCTAAGAAACCCTAATTTCAATAAACACAAGCATAATGAAAAAAACTAAACCCTAGGGAGAAAATATACTTGAAACATACAATAGAAAAATTCCAAAATAGCCCCTTGCTTTTACCTCCTAGCCGCCCCCTCCAATTTCAAAATCCGCTCCCTGGGCCCACTTCGAAGGGGCGAACACCCCCCCTCTTCTCCGCCAAGCTTAGCCCGCCTGGAATAAACCCTGGCCAGTCCAGGGTGGACCAGCCCTTCTATGACCAGTCCAGGAGAGACCGATCTATCAATACCCCCTCTCCAAAGACCCATCTTGTCCTCAAGGTGAAAAGATGGAAAGTGTTGTTGCACTCTCATGTACAGCTCCCATGTGGCGTCATAGCTAGGTAGGGTCTTCCATTCTATTTGTACTTTCTTGATCCCTCACTCTTCCTGTCGCACCCCTTTCAGTTCCAGTGATTCCAACACCACCTCCAAATTCTCTGTTAGTGCCACGGGTAACTCTGAACTGGATGCATGATCCCCTACAACTTTTTGCAATTGTGACACATGGAAGAGTGGATGTATAGTATCAATCACAGGTAATCTCAATCGATAAGTCACCGCTTCAATCCTCTCCACTATCTCATAAGGACCAAAATACCTCGGGACTAACTTCTCATTCCTTATGTTAGCTATTGTCCTTTATCTGTAGGGATGAAGCTTCAAGTATACCATATCCCCAATCTCAAATTGAATATCCTTCTTGCGTCCATCCGCCTACTTCATGATCTATTGAGCCCTCAACAAATGCCTTTTTAATTCAGCAACACCATATCCCTCTCCTCCAAGTACTGCTCTACCGACAAGACTGATGTGCCACTTTACCCAAAGTGCACCAAGTGAGCTGGGTCTATTCTGTACAACACTTTGAAAGGAGTCATCTGTGAAGCTGAATAATATGAAGTGTTGTATCAATACTCTGTCTATGCTAGCCATTTGGCCCACAATCGAGATGTCTTTGAAGCAAAATATCACAAGTACGTCTCAAAGCTCCTGTTTACCACCTCCGTCTGCCCACCCATCTGTGGGTGGTAAATGGTTCTCCTATTCAATAATGTCCCCTACAGCCTAAACAACTCCCTCCAAAAATGATTGAGGAACACTTTATCTTGATCGGACACTATAGACTATGGTATCCCATGCAATTTGACTATCTCTCTAATGAATGTCGTTGTTACTGTCACTATCGTGTACGGATGTCGTAGGGAAGTGAAATAAGCATATTTGCTCAATTTGTCCACCACCACTAAAGACCTAGGTAGCCCATCTATAAAATCCATGGTGATCTCCTCCTATACTATGGTCGAAAGAGCTAAAGGTTGCAGTAACCCATCTAGAGCCATGGCAATGTAATTGTTCCTCTAGCACACCTCACATCTAGCCACCATATCCTCCACTTCCTTATGCATCCACTTCCAATACAATTTTGCTGTCAACCTCTTGTACATCATCTGCACCCCTGAATGACCCCCAACCGTGCTCCCATAGAACTGTAGAATGTGAGGAATATGAACCAAGGCCTGTGGCAACACAAATCTCCGCTGGTATAGCAATCTTTTCCCAGCCAAGGTGGCTACTCTCATCCCTCAGCAGATCTTTCCTAATCCCCCTCAGCTCCTCGTCCTGCACTCTCTCCTACTTAATAGCCCCCTAATACAGCATCAATGGTATCAAAATTGCTAACTCCTGGAGCCCCCTCCCCCCCCCCCCATCTAGACAAGGCATTTGTCGTCTTGTTCTCTAGCTCTGGCCTATAGTGGATCTCAAAATCATATCTCAATAGCTTTGAAAGCCACCTCTAATGCTCCTCGGTCACCATCCTCTGCTCTAACAGGTACTTCAAGCTCCTCTGATATGTCCTGACGATGAAATATCCGCCTAGCAAGTAAGGCTACCACTTCTGGATAGCTAACACAATGGCCATCAACTCCCTCTCATAGCCTAACTTTAGCCTAGCTCTGGATGTCAACACCTAACTGAAGTAAGTTATGGGCCTATGATTCTACATGAGCACTGCCCCTAATCCATACCCTGATGCATCCAGCTCTACCACAAAAACCTGACTGAAATCTAGTAGGGTCAAAACCGATACCATGGTCATAACCTTCTTTAGTCTCTCAAAAGACTAGTGGTAGCTGCCTCTCCCCACAAAAAAACTATCTTTCTTCAGCTGCTCGATCACTGGCTATGCTATAATGTTGTATCCCCTCACAAACCTCCTGTGACACCCAGTCAACTCTAAAAAAACCCCTCAGCTCCTTCAAATTCTTAAGTAGCAGCCATTTAAGCATTGCCTTAATCTTGGCCTGACCAATGGCCACCCCCTTGTGAGATACCACATGTCATAAGTACTCCATACTGGGCAGTACAAAACAACACTTTTTCAAGTTGGCCCTCAATTCATGCTCCTGTAACACCTTTAATACCACCTTTAAGTGCTCCAAATGCTCTTCGTCCGACCTATTGTACATCAGGATGTCATCAAAGAAGACCAATACCAATCTCCTGAGATATGGTAGGAACACCTTGTTCATAAGGGATTAGAATGTAGCAGGGGTATTGGTAAGGCAAAATGGCATCACGAAGAACTTGTAGTGTCCCTCATGTATCCTAAAATAAGTCTTCGGGACATCCTCCTCTCTCATCCTGATCTGATAGTACCTAGGCTTCAGATCCATCTTCGTGAATACTACCGCCACATAGCTCATCCAACAACTCATCTATCATCGGAATAGAAAACTTGTCAGGCACAGTCTCCCTATTTAGTACCTGATAGTCCACACAGAATCTCTAGCTCCCATCATTCTTCTTGACTAGTAAGACTAAGCTAGAAAAAGAACTCACACTCGACCTGATGATCCCTGCCTCCAACATCTCTCAGATCAGCTTCTCAATCTCATCCTTCTGGATCTGAGAGTAGATATAAGGCCTGACACTAATCAGTGATACTCCCTCCCTTAAGATGATGGCGTGCTACTGCTCCCTTGGTGGTGGCAATCTGTGAGGCGGCTGAAAGACCTCACTGAACTACTATATAAGCACCTGTACTAAAAGAGGGATATCTCCCCCCTCCTCCAATATGATCCCCTCTAAGCTCTTAAACTCCACCAGAAATTCTCCTCCCACCTCCTATATGATCCTCACCATAATTTTGAGAGATATCATGGCTTAAGATAACCTCCCCATCTCCCCTGATCACAATCCTTCTTCCCTCCACCAGCCGTTTATCGTCAGTGCTCCCCAATTGACATTGGTATCCCCCAAGTTCTATAGTCATTTCATCCCCAGAATGACATCAGTGCTCCCTAACTCTAATGGGAAGAAATCCTCCCTCACTTGGACCCCCTATATGGTCAGAACCACCCCCTTACACACCCCTCTATCTGTCTCCACCTTCCTTGTGCCTATCATTACCCCATAACACCCTGTGTCCACCAATTTCACCCACGATTAGTCTACGACCTAGTTGTAGAAGAAATTGTGGATAGCCTCACTATCTATCAACAATGCTACCCCATTGTCTACTATTTCTCCTCACTTTTATAGTATGATTTGGAGTAAATTTCACCACTGAGTTCGGGAAAACCTTTGTCACGTCTAAATACAGCTCTTCCTCCTCCACCACTGCCTCACTCCCACCTCCCTCCCAGCTTCCTCGTCATCACACACGATGAGAATTTGAAGAGTTCAGTCTTTATACCTGTGCCACGGTGTATACCTCTCAACACATCTAAAACACAACCCATTCGCCCTCTTCTCCTGTAACTCCTTAGTGAGCTTCTTGAAGTTTCCCCCGATTCCCCCTCCTACGATCTTCTCCTTCGGAGTCTCTTGAGGAATACTTAGGTGCCAAAAAGGTGACGATCATCCTATACGAACCTCCTGAACTATTGCCTCTAGCCCCTCTCTCCAAATGATTTTGATTCTCTACTAACTGAGCTAGCTCCATAGTCTCTCCCAAGTCACAAGGCCTCATCACTCTGGCTGCCGCACAAATCTCTAGTTTAAGCCTCTTCATAAAATTCCCCTCCAGTACAGTCTCCGACAGTCGGTCTAGCTGACTAGTGAGGTGCTCAAATCTCTCACGATGCTCCACCACCAATCCCTTCTACGTCAAGGCGAAGAACTGCTCATAGAAGTCCCCTCCTCGGTAGGTTCGAAAATATTCTAACAAGTAGTCCTTCAACTCTCACCAGCTTCATATGGGCCGCCTCATGTCTCTCCACTAGTACCATGCTAGTGTCTTCCCTTCTAAACATAGGACAGCTGCTATTAATCTCTCCTCCTTTGTCAACTCGTTGACAGCAAAATACATTTCTACCTTGTATATCCACCAATATGCATCATCTCCCTCAAGAACAAGCATCTACAGCTTCCTTACACTCGAATCTCCTTTGTTCCCCCGGTTTTCTCCATAGCCTTCCATTCCCCAACTGGGTGGTCCCCCCCAGTATCTTGATCATCCCGTCTACGCTCGTATCCAAACCCTTCATCAAAATTCTCACTCCTTCCAAAATCAGCACCCTTCAGTCATAATCAACCCCTCTCCTTTCAAATTCAACACATATTCGCTCATACCCAACATCCTCAAGCCTTTACCCATACTCTCTACTTGTTTCCTCCCTAGGAATAAGCTCCAGGAGAGGCATTCTCTTTTCTCCTTCCAAAATCTTCACCTCCTAATCTTCCCCTCTCCTTATCGGATTAGAGTTTCCCCCACTCCCTTGACCGTCGGTGACTCCCTTCGCTTCCGAAAATGTCATTTTGGTTTTGGAACTCGAGCATCTTCCCCATCATTTCCTCCATGATAGCAAACTTCCCATTAATTTTCTCATGGACAGATAAAAATTAATTTTCAAAATCTGAAATCTTTTTTTGCAAAATTAGATTTCAATTGTCTAATCTCTCCTTCCAACATTTCTACCATTCTCCCCACCATAGGTACCCGGATCTATGCTTTGATATCAATTTGATAGGAAGTAGATACACTTTCAATCAAATCAGTGAACCTCAATGAGAAATTGGGAAGAAGAACACACCATGAATCTTTTTATTGCAATAAATATGAAAGAAAATAGCATGATATAGTTGGATCTTCAATTGGAGAGGAAGATCCGGCTCTCTCAAATCCCTAGCTGCTGACTAGAGCCCTCATAACCTAAGAAACCCTAATTTCAGCAAACACAAGCATAAGAAAAAAAATTGAACCCTATTGAACCCTAGGGAGAAGATATACTAAAAGTATACAATAGCAAAATCCCATAACAGCCACTTGCTTTTCCCTCCTAGCTGTCCCCTCCTCCAATTTCAAAATTCGCTCCCTGGGCCCACTTCAAAGGGGCTGAACTCCCCCCGTCCGCCTGGCTTAGCCCGCCTGGAATAAACCCTGGCCGATCCAGGGTGGACTAGCCCTGCTATAACTGGTCCAGGAGAGGCCGATCTATCACATGATTACTATAGTTTACTTATCATGTAACCATATTTATCATATATATATATAATGGCTTTCCTTCCCCACATGCTCTATCCACCATTACCCTTTCTTTTGGATTAATTAAATGGTAGAGTAGTAATCTTTTCTTTATGTTTTGAATAAGAAATGTTCATGATTCCAAATATGCTCTCCCATCTTCCATTCACTTGGATGGTGAGGCCGCCCTCACCCTCTCATCCATCCAACAGCACCTTCCATCCCACATCATGTTTTTACCATGTCTCCTAATACAACCTTCTTAAGCTCCACACAAAATTAGCCACCTAAAAATTAGCCTATATAAGCATGCATCACTATGGGAAGAAGAATGATGGAGAATTAAAACCTAAAAGCAAGGGAAGATTGCAATATGTGATCCAAAAATAATGAAATAGTCTAATAGCAAGCTTCTTCTATAGTATATCACCTTATTGAAAATTATCGAATTTTTTCAATTTATTTTCTCTTCTTCTATAAGAAGGGATTGCACAAGCTATGCTGGGTCAAATGTTAGAAAAGCTAAAGAATGTACTTAAAAATTGCAAAGTTATTATCAATACAGTAAGAGATTTTTCCACCATGGTCATGCGCAAAATAATAAAGGTAGTCTATAGTATATATCACCTTAAATGCTTATATGCATAGGAAGTGACATGTCATTATATTAAAATAAACTGGAATATAATATGCAGCAACAAAATATTCAACTTGGAGAAAAATGCTCACAATTATAATCATCAACAGCCCTAAAAATCCCCTACCTATTCAAAAAGCACACACCATATACATAGATAAGCTTCCATTTGTTCTGCTACTCACGAACGTATTTGCACTACTTTTACAGACAGGTAAGACAAGTATAAAATAAGTCTTCACACTATTCTTTGAAAGCATCTCACCTTATTATCTCCAAAATTCCTTCTCCAATCAAGGAATCTCTTTGAAATGATGATGTTCCTTTTTTATTTTTATAAAAATCATGATCTATATCTTTCTCTTAGTCCTAAGAGAAACTACAGGTTCAAATCCCCTAAAATGAACATCTTAACCATTCCTGAATGATATCACAACTGATACATTCCTTTAGCCGGAATTGAACCCTTGCAATCTCCTCAAGACAATTGGCGCTGCCACATCAACTCCTAATTGTTGAAAATTTACTGCTTGCATTTGTTCAGTAAACAGGATTTTCAAATAAAGAACTCTGGTCTTAGTCAATCATGCTAATGGGATACATTTTTTTGTAAGCAACATTGAATGGCTCAAATTTTGGTTTAGCTTTTTGAGTTAAGAGAATTTCAGCTAACAACAACATCATCAAGCCTTTATTCCACTAGATGGGGTCAATTGCATAAATCATTTTTCTTCATTATGTCTTGCTAAGAGTGTAATTCTCATTTAAATCTAAGAAAAAAAATATCATTTCTAATACTTCTAACCAAGTTTTTTTACATCTACCTCTATCTTTCTCAATATAGGCCAAATCTATTGCATCTACTCTCCTAACCGATTCATCGGAAGTCCGATATTTTATGTGACCAAACCATCTAAGGCGACTCTTCTCTGCCATTGGAGCTACTCTAACCTTTTTCACGCATATACACATTTCGCATTTTGTCTCCAAGAGTGAAGCCACTCATCCACCTAAGCATCCTCGTCTATGCAACACTTAACTTTACGCTTCTCTTTTAATGGCCAACATTTTGTGCCATAGATCATTGCAGATCTCACCACCATCTTATATAATTTTCTCTTAAATTTGAGGGGTACTTATCTATCACACAATAGACCCGATGCATTCCTCCACTTCAACCATCCAACTTCTACGAACAATCTCTTTATCTATTTCACCATCACTTTGAACAATAGACCTGAGATATCTAAAAGGTGTACTTTATTAATGACTTGATCGTCCAAAGTCACAATCCCCCCACTAGATCTATTAATACTAAAATTACACTCCATGTGTTCAGTTTTAAATCTACTCAAACGAAATCTTTAGACTTTAAGGTTGACCTCCATAATTCAAGTTTATCTTTAACTCCCTCGTTAGTATTATCAACAAGAAAAATATCATCAATGAAAAGCACACACCAGGGTACATCCTCTTACAAAAGTCTAATAAGAACATCCGATGACTAAAGCAAAAAGATATGGGCTTAAAGCTGATCCTTAATGTAATCAAACTGAAATAGAAAAATACTTGATCAAACCACCTTGTATTTGAACAAAAGTAATAGCTCCTGCGTATACATTCTTAATGACTTGAACATAAGCATTATTAACCCCTTTCTTTTCTAGAACTCTCAAGAGCACTTCTCTTAAAATTTTATCATATGCTTTCTCTAAATCAATAATTATCATAGGTAGATCATCCTTATTCTCTCTATACTTCTCCATTAAACCTCTCAATAAATGTATAGCTTCTGCCTTCCATAGTAGACCTACCATGTAAGAATCCAATTGATTTTAAGAAACATAAAGATCACATCATAACATATGCTCAATAACTCTCTCTCATAGTTTTAAAATATGACACATTAACTTAATTCCTTTTATAATTCACACACTCTTGTGCATCACCTTTATTCTTAAAAATATGAATCAACACACTCCTCCACTAATATGGCATCTTTTTAGTCTTCAAAATAATATTGAAAAATTTAGTAAGCCAAAAAATTCCTTCAGCTCCTAAGCATTTCCACGCCTCTATTAGAATATTATCATGTCCGATAATATTTTCATCCTTTATTTTCTTTAAAGCCTCTCTAACTTCAGTTTTATTGATACGTAATAAAAAATAAAAATTTATATTTTCATGTAGAGTGTTAAGATCACTAAAGTCAGTTGTACTCTCATAATCTTCATTGAAAAGCTTATCAAAATATCTCATCCATATTTGTTAAATATCATCTTCTAATAAAAGCACCTTTTGATGTTCATCTTTAATGGATTTCACTTAAACTAAATTCTTACTTCTACCTCTTTGCTTGGCTAACTTATACATATATATTTTCACCCTCCTTAGTATCTAATATATTATAAATCATTAAAAAGTTAAATTTCTGCATCGCATATTACTTTCTTAGACTCCTTACGAGCCTCTTTGTATTGTTTTCAATGTTCTGAGCTTTTACCTTTAAACCAATTTTTATTAAAAAAGCTTCTTCTTTTTTTATCTTTTTTACATATTTCGATTCCACCAACTATTTTTACCATTAAAAGTTTTTTCTTTTGATACTCCAAGCATATTTATTGCAACGTTCTTAATATCATTAGCTACTTTTTCTTACAGAACATTAATTTCCTCGTGCAAACTCAAAATTTTAAGATCTTAAATCTTTTTTGTCAAAAAAAAATTTGTTAATGTTCTTTAAATGCCCCATCTAACCCTAGGATAATATTTTATTTTATTTTTTATATTTTGTTCCTTCATCTTTACAATCTAGGCAATCTATTTTTCTAATAAAAAAATAATCAATCTGAGTTTTACTATATATAATCTTATAAGTGATAAAATATTAATCTCTTTTCTTAAATAAGATATTGTAATTACAAAATCATAAGTTAGAGCAAACTCTAATATGATCCTATCACCTTCATTTGTCACTACAAACTCATAGCCATTATAAATATTTTTAAAATATTATATCTCTCTGCTAACATATCCATTTAAACCTGAACTCATAGCAATTATTTCTTCAAGATGTATCTTTTATACTATTTCTTCTAAGTTATTCTAAAATTTTAACTTTGAACACATATCCAAACATATTTGAAGATCATAAGCATTTATAATATTAATAAACTTAGCATCAACAGCAATACTTAAAGTTATAATTATATCTCTAATTTTATTAATTTCTACAACATATCCTTCAAACTCCTATTTATAATCACACATACATCATTTCTAATACGGCTCCTGCCTAAATAATATAGCTTAAATACAAAACTATCAATCTCCTTAACATTCTCTCCAACCTATTTAGCTTTTTGAATGCATAGAATATTAATCTTCCTATGAATCATAATATTTATTAATTTCATTAATTTTTCTGTGAGAGAATATATATATTCCAAGTTCATATCCTAATTCTAGTTTCATGAACTAGGTTCTTTCCCCACATCCGTCCATGATGTGATAACCCTTGCTTATTTAACACTGCACCCGAGCACCGATGCAATGACCCTAATAAGCAATACAACGCGCCGCTTTCAGAAAATGTTGTAGTATTAACACAATGTATTAAATGATTTATATCATGATTATTAGATAAATTTTATACTGATTGTCGACTGTCTAACTCAACCCTTCACTTTTCTCATCCAGGGCTTGAGACCTGGCAATAGCAGTGTTGAATTTCAGCTAACATTGAGGGAAAAAAATATCAAAAAATAATTTCTTGTTAAGCACCAAAAGCTAGCTTCTCCTATGCCCAAGATCATATTTGCACATATGCTATTAGCATCAATCATAGTTCCAGTCGCCAAACTATACATACATAGTAACAATCAAAGGACTGCACTTACAAAACTTCTTCGTTTACTCCTAGCAATGATGTTAGCAATAGAAGGAGTCACAGCAAGACAAGAATGTCTCTACTGAGAGAAAAGCTTGAAATTTATCACATCTTACGTGCTTCCATCGTCAAAAACAAAGCTGACCCAGTTGAGAAACTCCTCAATCCGGTCAAGCTCCTCTATCACAGACTTCGGATTAGAGATATCATAGTGGTCGTCGGGAATCACCGGGAAAGGCTTGCGGTATGGGACGTAGAACGGTGCAATGACTGGATTCTTCCCCTCCTTAACCGCCTGATTAATGGCCTCCCACTCGTCTTCCTCAGCAAAGACAGGATCCCAGCCAGGCTCCCCAATCCCCAGGGGAACGTCGGCCCAAAGCTCCCTAAGGTCCTCCTCCCTCCAATTCTCCGGGTCCTTAGGGAAGTCGAACATCTCCTCGGGATCGCTGTAGTTTTTCTCCTGCTCCTCCTCCAGCTTCCTGTTGGTGCGGTTATTAAGGGCCTCTGAAAATCGCCGTAAGTTAGCCTCCGGTGAATTGTCCTTCTCATCGGACGACGAATACTCATCGTAGTAGTCTCCCTCGTCGTCGGAGTACTCAGAATCGTACTCCGACTCCGAGGATGACGATGAAGAAGAAGACTCGTCTCCTGAGGATTTCTCCTCTTCTTCGTCCTTTTCCTCCATTGTTTTCTGGTCGTCTTCTCGATCATCCGCCGTACTCATTTTAGGGTCCGCCATTTCCGACGCGCTGGAGAGCAGAGGAGTTACGCTGTGCAGGCAAGCTGTGGGAGTGGATAAGATGTTCCATATATAGACGAACGGAATGCAGGTGAAGAGAGATAGGGTTTTAGAAATTGGCACGTGTCAGTTTTGAACTCTATTTTTATTTAATCCAACTAAAATGTAATTAATTGTTAATTAGATTAATTAATGTTTAATTAGATTTTATGTTATTAATTAATTGCTAATTATAGTAAATTGCTATTTTAAATTTGTTAAAGAATATAAATATATTTAAAATATTTTTTATTAATGATAGATGAAAATAAAACTAATAATTAAAATTAATGTTTAATTACTCATAAGTATTATAGTTAAATTATAATTAGCCTACTAAACTTTAATTAGTTCTAATATGCCTAAGTTATAATCCTAACACTAATTAAGAAATTATCTTTAATGAAAATAATAAACAAATTGGTTTATTGAGTCCATGGCTAAAGAAACTTTATAATTTATTAATTAATCTTTAACCTTAATTGAACCTTGATTAGTAAGTCTTTGATCATTATTTTTTTTTAATTCATTAATATATGGCCTATTAATATGAACTTGATCACCTATTTTTATAATTAATTGTCATATTTTTCCTCCCTAAACATTATATCCAAGATTTAATGGAGACTATTTATAATTTTTTTTGTGCTCACCAATTCTTTGAGATTTGTAGTTAACCTCTGATTAAGTATATCAAGTGGTTATTGATCTTCATGATAATTTATATAATCATCTTGATGTTATTTTAATTATTATAATTCTATTTTCACGAATGTAATTTTATGTTTAATTATATGAAATTATGAAGATTAAGAAGTTGTGATGTAATGAACGGGCTCATGTAAAAGTGGTCATGCAAAGCTCTTTAAAATCAAGCCATGCAAGCTCCATGCAAAATCATCCTAAGGATGGCTCCAACTCATTCAATTGGATATGTGAAGATCAAAAGTCAAGTAATCAATATTTAAGGTCTGTTTGGGATAGCTTTCTTGTTGCTTTATTTTTCATACAGCGCACACAATTTCATCTGGTTGTTGTTTTCTTTTTGTTTCTCATTATTTTTCAGAAATTCTTTGATAGAAAGCTATTTTTTGTAACCATGGTAGCTAAGTAATTTTTCCAATAGCAATTTCACAACTAACTTTATAAAACACAACAGGCATCCCAAAGAAACCCTTAATCTAAGATTCATGAGGCATATTCAAGTGACTTTTCATCTTCAAGCAATTAATTAAGACCATGCATGATATGAAGTGGCATTTCCAATTCCTGGAGATCCATATGTGAAGATGGAAGGTTAAGGCAAGAAAAAAAATTAAATTGCTATTCAAATTAAAGGTTTAGCATGGATGAAAGATTTGCCCCTCTTAGCATTTGGATGGTTGATACACATAATTAGTTATGATGTTGAAAAGTGCTTTAATCTAGTTCGGCAATTATGGTCATTCATATAGGACTTTATACTTCTGTGATTATGAATAATTTGCTTGTTAGGAAGACATTTCATAATTCATCATCTTTATCGTTTATGTTATCTTCCACCTCCATCACCATTTCCCCAAGGAAAAAACACTAAAAAACCTATATAATCCACATCATTTAATATTCATCACAACTATCAACCCCCTCTCTTAAAAAGATTAAATGATAGTGTACACTAGACTATCCATGAGCTTTCATTCTTTAGATGTAATACCTACAGAATTAGGATATTGTTGTGACTCTTCTAACCTGATCTAAAGAAAAAAAAAAATGTAACTTACTAAATTCTACATTTGAACACATCTGCATATGTTTGAGAATATTTTAAATGCATGTATAGTTCTGAATCTACTCTGAAGCATGTCATGAAGGTATGTGTGGATATTTAAAAATTTTGGAAATTTTCTCTTTAGAGAGTCGCAACCCAGGGTAGGCGTGCTACAGGTCTGAGCTCTTTAAAATTTTGCAAATTACTTCAGAGTGGCAGTGGGCTCCCATAGGGAGCACGGTGGTGCTATGGGCTCCCATGATTGGGCGCCGCATCGCTCCACCGAATTTTAATAATAAAAATATCTTTTTCACTATTTAAAGTCATTTCACCCAATCACAACAACCAAATTTTACCTATCCAGTTTTTAATAATTTGATGATTTTGAATTTTTCTGATTTAAAATATAAATTTATGGTGTTTTAATTGAGATAACTTTTAAATGGAGAAACTTTCACTGCGTAACTTTTAATATGTTGTAAAGAACGTAGTTTTGAACATTTAAGTATCTGTTGTAAGATTTTTGCTAGGTATTTTTGAAACACTACTTTTCTGAAATTATAAGAAAGCATTCAAGCACTGAATAATAGTACTAAATAACAATTAAATATCTAAAACATAGTTATGCATAATCTTTGATAACTTGGCAGAATTATGAGTCAATAAATTTTAGTTAGAATGTATTGGGTCTCACTGCTAAAACACTGCCTATAGGGCAAATCTCTGAATCTATGTGAATAGTTTCATTTATGTTTAACTATGCATTTGTGCATCTCTGTATGAATTTGAGGATGAGGGGAGTTCTACTTGGAGTTCTGTTACATAAATTCGAAGAGTTCTATTTCGCAAATTTTGAATGTGCTGAGAGCACTGTAAGGCTTGAGGACTAAGAGTTCTGAATGGGAGGCATAAAGGTCTGGAGTTCTAAATGGTAGACATAAGGGCTGAAATTCTATTACTTTATACTCTGTACTATGTGTTTATTTATATTTCATTCAATATATTTTATATTTATGTTTAACATACTACGCTCTGAATTTTATAACCAGCTTAGTTATTTGCAAAACTCTATACTATTCTAACTCTTTTCTACTATAAGTTTGTTATTAAGATTGGAAGAACTATTTTATTTTAAGTCAATAGTTTTGTAATTATTAAGAAAAGATTTGGGTAATATAATATGTTGAGTTGTATTAGCTCATTCTTTGTTCTAGGTCAAGGTAGGAATAAAGGGCCTGTTGAGTAGATAAGATTGATTTTTTTAGTATGATTGGTGTGTAAGTACATGTTCTATTTTTATTTTAGATTTTTGAACAATCCTAACATTTTTATACTTCCAGAGCCGTGTCTATCTATTGTCAAGGACTATTAGAGCAAGAGTCTATTTTGTGTATACTTTTGTGGATGAATAGAAAAAAGGAAGATTTTATGGATGAGTAAATTATGATATAGTGGAAAGATTAGAAGCTCTAGTGTTTGTTATTTGAAAAAAATATGATATTTCTCCAAATAAAAGATCTCATTCTATTATATTCTGCCTATGCTCTATCGCCATCCAACACGGTGTGACCCATATATGTGGGTCATATTGGATTGGGTTATGCCAATTTTGGTATCGGAGCATTGTTTGGAGAAACAAATTATAAACAGAGCTATAAAAATTAATCCATAGTTGTGTGAGATAGTTATGGGTAGTATCATGCATTCATTTTCTTTTGTTATTCATGTCTATGTATCAATTGTTATGTGTGTGAGTAGGGGTGTCAAAATGGGTTTTCAGGTTAGGTTCGGGTCGAACCCAACTTTGACCCTTCTTTTTTTGACCCGACCAGATTAGTGCTTTGGGTCAATTTTCTTAACCTGAACTCGACCCGGTCGGGCTTCAGGTCAACCCAAACTGACCCAAACCTTAATTTTTTTGAAAAAAAAATTTGTTCTTAAAAAATAAACTATTTAGTGTATAAAAATCCAAATTTAAGTAGGATTTACAATTTAAAAATAATATTAGTCCAAATTCAATTTTTAAATTTAAAATTAGGCAATTTTTTTTTTAATTTCAAATCCAGCAATAGCAAACTTTTTGCAAATTCTTTAATTCATGAAGAGCCAAACTTTTTGCATTATAGCCAATTTTTTTTAATTTCAAATTCACTAATTCAACAACATATTAATTTGCATTATAGCCAAGAGCCAACCCATGAATCAACTAAACTTAAAAAAATTGTAAAATGTAAAACTGTAAACTTAGCAAAATTATAAATTGTAAAATATGAATAACAAATAAAGTTTAGCCCAATTGCCAATAGCCATGTAGAAATCAATTTAAAATTCAAAAATAAAATTTTTTGAATTTATTGCTAGAGAACAATCTATCTTTAAGTAGAATAAACCACAAAAATAAAGGTTAAATGGATAGAATTCTAAATCATGAGATAGTAAGAAGCTTAAGCAAAAAGCTCAAATTGACCATCCAACTCATTCAGCAACTAATAAAATGTGAGTTAGTAATGATTATTTCTTTTACCTTCCAAGGAGGCACTTAATATTAAGCTTAGTTTAGTATCTGATTTTGTTTTCAATTAGATAGTATCTGCTTAGGTTACGTTAATACAAATGCCACTTAGTTGCAATAGTTTTTACCCCAAGGGACTCTCACATTCAGTCTAAAAGGTTCATCATAATTGCTTAAGCTTTCATTACTTGAATTCAACAATTGCCAACAAGGAAACAATTAAATAAATACAACTTCTAAAAATAGTAGCCAAAAGAGGCTACAACCTACAGGTATAAATTTAGCAGCACCCAATGTCCAACCTTCAATTTAGCAAACAGTATATCATATTTGCATTTTAAACCATGCTAAAAGGGGGCAGCATCCTAAAGGTAATGATCTAATGATGTAAGAACTAATTTTAATATGAAATTTAGTTCAACATTGCAATAGGCCAGCAGCCATCACCAACAATCAGCAATCAAATTCAATTCTGCAACAGCAACATCCAACTAGGTTACCAGGATCACAAGAGGATGAAAAATTATCTAATAACTGAACTTTCACCAGGTTTTGCTTCGAGTTGGTTTACATTTAACGTTAGGATATCTTTAGTTACAGCTTCAAGTTCAGGGTCATTTACTACTGCAAGAAATAAATTTGAGCTCTTAATGTTTGAAAGTTTACAGTATACAAAAAAATAATTAATGGAAGAGCTCAATAGATTATATGACACTGCACCATGTTCTCCATACAACCAATCCTTCACGCAAACCAAGGCCTCAACTATATCATGTTTAAGTGCACTTCGATACTAATATAAGATTTGACCATTATTACTGAAGGCACTTTCAAAGGCCACTATTGTTATGGGAATGCACAACACATCACGAGCCATTATAGAAACCTCAAGAAATCTATATTAATTATTTTTCCAAAAATGTAATATATCTAACTCAATTTTCCTATCAAGTTTGGGTTCATCGAGATAAACTTCGAGTTCTGACTGTCTAGGCATGATAGCTTCCTCTTCTAATGAATCAAAATCCTATTTTTGAAGCTCAAACTTTATTGAATAAACTAATAATCTAATATGAATAAATGAAAAAAAATGATTGTAGTCGAACAAATACCTGGAGAAATTGTGATTTAATTATAGTAGAAGAAGAGCTTCTTAATGCATTAGTATGTCTCCTTTGTGTTGCATTTGAACTTTCAGCACTTCTCCTTGTATAGTTTACAAATAATAATAATAATTTATCTTAATTTTCTTAATTCAAAGGTATAATCCCCTTCATACATTCTCCTGTTACACCATTCTATAAATGTAAGTTTATATCGGGGAGCTAGAATAACTGCTATCACCAATATATCACTAAACTCTGGCCAGTACTTCTCAAATTTTTAATCATCCCTACAACCATTCTTTTTAGCACTATCAAGCATTATGAAAATAGAGTTCCATCTTGTTGGAATATCCTGCCTTAAACCTCTTTTTGATTCTAAACAACTATGCTTAACATAATCAAGAAATTTCTGCTTCAATGCTTGAGAGCCCTTCGCATACTTTATGCTCTCTCTCAAATATTTGAGATTAAACCAACAATCTCCTTCAAGCTCTCTTGAACTATAAGATTAACAATATTTGCAGTACATCGAAAATTAAAAAAAATGCACCTTCACATAATAGACCACTACGTAAATTCAGCTGAATTTTTAAGAAGTCCACTGAAACATTGTTTATAAAGGCATTGTCCAAAGTGATGCAGAAGATCTTAGACTCTATTTTTCATTCGAGGAGACGAGATTGTAACTTCTCAAACAGTGCTATACCATCATAAGGGGGTGGCATGAAAGAAAAACTTATGATCTTTTTATGTAGGTGCCAATCACTATCAATAAAATGCATAATTAAGCAAATAAACCTATCATTGTATATTGATGTCCATAGGTCTGATGTTAAACAAACTCTGCTAGTACACTTAGATAACTGTGATCGTATATGAGATTTTTCTTTAGTGAATAATTTCTTACAATCATTCCTTGCAGTATTCCTAAAAAATAGTGGTAGGTCCCAACGAGGATACGACAAAAGTGCTCGAACACCAACCCATTCAACGCAATGGAAGGGCAAATCATACATAATGATACAAATAGTAAATAAATCACAAAATTATACCGAATCAAACTTACAATCGGCCATAGAAATAGGTGAGTCATAGTTGGTATGCAGTATAAACTGGCCTATATCCTGCATATCTCTTCTCTTGTAATTTTATAAGTGGCGCCTTAAATTATCAGTGCCATTTTTACTATCACATAGATATTGTGCACCACATTTTTTATATTTACACCTTTGTTTAACATCTTTAACATTAAACAACATCTCAAAATGACCATAAGCTGTTGAAGTCATCCTTCTACGCTTCTTAACAATTTATGAACCATCATTACATGCATCATTAGATAGCTTTACCACATTATCACTACAACCCACTTGCTCATTCACATCAACAAAATTCACAGGAATGGTGTTTAAATTCTCCATCTACCTATCCAAATATGATGATATAGGTAGTAAATAAATATGTAAGACTATTTCTTAAATGTCAAACTAGTACTATAGTACACAATAATGTAAAGCATGAAAGTGAACAATATTGATTTTAGTTGCAATAGGCAACAATAAAGTGTAAACATAGTGCAACAAGAATTAGAATCACTCCAAACTACAAAGTGCAAAGTGCAAAGTGAAAAAGGATAAAAAAGAAGTATAACAACATTACAACAGGTTTCAGAAATATAGCCACCGATGACCCACTAACCCCGAGGCCACTAAGGCACTAACAAAAACTTAGATATAAATGTAAAGAAGAATTAGATACTAAGATAGAGTCTAGGCACTAACAGAATTTAAGATACTAAGATACAGTCATATCGATGTAAAGAAGATACATATACAACATTTTATAATATAATAAACAATAATTACAATGCATCAAATCAACTTATACAACCTGAATAGTAAACAAGAATACACGAGCACATGTATAACATCATAAAAGAAAGTAGGAAACAACTAACAAGCTGGCAATAAGTAAAACAATCCTTTAAATAACCTTAAAAAATATAAAGCTCTAAAAAATTGAAAGAAAAATTGGGAAAAAATGATGCCCTAATGGACTACCCTAACTGGCTAATTGCTTCAATACAAAAACTAAAATCAACAGGTCCAACACAAGAATTACTTTGAGCAGCACCCAATAGCAAATAAAAAAAAGATAAACCCTAAATAGAAAACTTTTAAAAAAACCTAGCCGTGACTTATGAAATTAGCAAGGAGACTGGAGAGTAGAGAGGAAACCTTGAATGGACGAAGCCAAACAGTAGAGACAGGGAGGTGAGACGTGTAGAAATGAATAGTGGCTGACCGTGGTACATATAGAAATGAATAAAGCATTAGAGCCTAAACCTAATCTCACAAATCAGACCGCTCATGCCTAAACCACATCAAGTCGTGGGTTAATCTAGGTCAAAATTGGGTTTTCTGTTGACCTAAACCCGAACCAAAATTTGAAACAAGTCAAAATTGGGGGCCCGAACCTAACCCATTTTATAAACGGGTTGACCCTATCCCAAAAATTTTGAGTCATGTTTGATTTAGGTTTTCGTGTCGTGTCAATTTTTGACACCCCTAGCTGTGAGTTTTGATGGATCAGCCAATCATGATACGAATGATGGACAGAGTGCAAGCTAGACTGCACTGATAGTCAGTATGTCCTCTACTATTAATTCTGATATGATGTCACAATTTATTGGGTTAATAGCAAAAGTTGATCGGAGAGGCCTAGAGTAGAAGTTTTTCTAGTAGGACTGAGAATGTGCATCAATATTTGTAAATATTTTTTAAGTTAAAGCATCTGAGATTTGAGGTACTGTTGAGCATAGGGTTGTAGAGGATATATTGATGAGGTTAAAGAAGACCTTTTGACGAGATGTAGTGCCATACTTCAAGATCTAAATTGAAAGAATTATATATATATATATATAACCATTTAATCATTTAACCATAACTTACTAATTTCATAAAAATATTAAAAAGAAAAAGAAACAATATTTCTTTTATATTTATTCAATATGAATAACTAATATAAGCTCAAAATTATGTATGTACAATAGTCATGGCATAAAATAAACTAACTCATCTCAATGAATACATGAGGGAGAAGGGGTTGGTTGAGGAATAGGTAAGGAAACTTAAGGATGTTTTGTGTATTGGCTTCTAGTAGCCAAATGAGGGAGAAGGGGTTGGTTGAGGTGATTTAGTACTTAGGGTTTTAAATTTAATATATATAAAAATATTGTTAGTAGCCTAGCACTGTAGTGCTCTAACCCAATGTCGCAACGTAACATGATGAATCCATATTTACTATTAAACAGAGCATTTAATATCTCAATGGAAATTTATGGTGCCGCTGCGCTCTCAAGCATAGCTTTGTAGCTTTCACATGCTCAATACTGTAGTGCTCCAATTCAAATAGAAATTCAAAATTTTATTTTAAAATAATTTTCATATTTTTGGGTTATTGCAAATAGTGTCCTTCAAATAGGAGAGCACCTCTGGCTATGTTTTTATTAGATGGTGAGGCAGAGCATTGGTGGTTGGGCCAAAAGTAGGAGAAATTTCATGGGAGGCTGAATTTTTTTATTAGTTAGGAATAATTTACTGATGTGTTTAGAAGCTGGTTTATACCTTTGTCTGCCTGACAATAGATGCAAGAGACCTTTTTAAGATTGGTTCAAGGGAGCAAGACTGTTATGTAGTGGGAGGTAGAGTCTATTATTTTGGCTAAGTATGTTCTATAACTTGTTAGTGCATTTGGAAAGAAGTGTTACCATTTCTGAGAGATTTTTGAGATGCTATGAGGCAAACATTAATTCCATTCTTGATTATTTATTTTTCTAAGTTGGACGAGTAAGCCAAACTGATTGAGAATAATTTAACTGCTACTCAGTAATGGTGGGCTACTAGTAGGAAGAGGTTTGAAAGAGGGCCATCTTGGAGTAGTAGTAGATATTCTAGGGAGAAAAGTAGATTTGGACTCTCTAAGTTCAGAAAGAGCGGCTCATTTGGGAAGATTTCTATTGGTGTTAGTAGGGTCTGTTCTAACAGTTCTGTACATATATGCTCAAGTTGTGGGCGTAGACATATAGGGTCGTGTTACCAGATGGAAGGTTAGTGTTTTCGTTGTGGTCAAAGTGGCCACATAGTTGTAGAATGTCCATAGGTAGCTCCTGATCAACTTTCTTATGTTCATTCTCAGAGCTTTGTCAGATTAGTAGGGAAATCAAGGGTTGTTCCACCTGGAGGATATATTGATATGGTTTTTGGTAGAGGTGGTGGTCCTATGAAAGTGACTTTATTTATAGATGGTGAGAGTTTGATATTTTAGGGAGTAAGAAGTGCTCTATTATGTCTTATATTAGATCTAAAAATTAATAAACTATTGAAGAAGTGTAATCTGACATTTTTGGCTTCTGTTAGGGATATGAGAATAGAGTCTGGATCATTGGATAGCGTTCCTATGGTATGAAATTTTTTGGATATTTTTCCTGAAGAATTGGTGAGCTTACCACCTGATATAGAACTTATGTTCAATATAGATAGGTTCCTTGGTACAGCTCTAATATCCAAAGCTCCATATAGAATAACACATAAAGAGCTTCAGGATTTGATTGATAGAGGTTTCATCCATCATAATTTGTCTCTGTGGTGAGCATATATTTTTTGTAAAGAAGAATGATGGTACTATGCGAATGTATTGATTACATGAAGCTGAATAAGGTATCTGGGAAGAATAAGTATCCTCTATCATAGTTTGATGATTTATTAGATCAATTTGTAGGATTATCTATATTTTCTAACATTGATATGAGATTCGGATATCGTTAGCTGAAGGTTAAGGAGGAAGATATTGCCAAGACTGCTTTTAGTATGAGATATAAACACTATGAGTTCTTAGTCATACTTTTTTGGGTGACTAATACACTGACAATTTTTATGGATTTGATGAATATGATTTTAAGGACTTTTTAGATCAGTTTGTTTTTATATTTATTGATAATATTCTGGTATATTCTGAATCTAAAGAGCAACACGTAATTCACCTAAGGGAAGTCTTGGAAACTTTGAGATAGCATCATCTTTATGCTAAATTCTCTAAGTGTACTTTTTGGTTAAAGAGTATCACATTTTTGGAACATGTGATCAATAGTGTAGTACAGGTATATCTATTGATCCCAAGAAAATTCCAAGTAGTTTTTGATCAGACAAGGCCGACTACGATATTTGAGGTACGAAGTTTTCTTCTTAGGGTCAGATATTATAAAAAATTTATAAGAGCGTTTTTTAAGATTGTTATACCTCTGACCATACTAACTCATGAGTCAATGACTTGGGACTGGACACCTGAGCATGAGTAGAGTTTTCAAAGATTAAAAGATTATCTGACGACGACTCTGATTATGATGATTACTTCTGGTACTAATGGATTTTAAGTTTTCATTGATACTTCACTAAAAGGATTAGGTTATGTTCTGATGTACTGGGAAAAGGTTATAGCTTATGCTTCTAGATAGTTAAAGCCATGTAGAAGAATTATCCCACACACGATTTAGAATTAACAACTATCATGTTTGCTCTATAGATCTGGTGATACTACTTATATGGGTTTAAGTGAGATTTTTATAGATCATAAAAGTCTAAAGTATATTTTTACCCCAAAAGATATGAATCTGAGATAGAAAGGTGGCTTGAATTAAATAAGGATTATGATTTAATGATTCAGTATCAATCTGATAAGGCTAATATAGTATTAGATGCTTTAAGTAGAAAATCTTCTGGTGCGTCATATCAGTTGCTCTTATAAATTTCCTAATTCATGATATAGAAAGGTGGAATTAGAGATATTGAGATCAATGGACATAGATTTAGGCACATTATTTCAGATGATTATTCATCCCACTCTAAAGGAGATTATTCAAGAATCTCGAAAGTCAAATACAAGAGTACCTGAAGTTGACTGGTCTGATCAAATCTACTAAGAAATCTAAATTCTGAGTATTTGATTCTAGTGTTATATTTTGCCAGAATAGATTGTGGGCTCTGGATATTAAAAATTTGAAGATCTATATATGAGACATTATTTGGTTGCATAGTATTCCAAAGGTTATTATCTCTGGTCATGATGGTAGGTTTATCTCCAGGTTATGGAAAGGCATTCAGCAGGGTCTAGGTATGATATTGCAATTCAGTATAGCTTTTTATCCACAATCTAAAAGGACTATAGAGGATCTTTTGAGATTATGTACTCTGAATTTTGGTGGTAACTGGGAAGATAATATTCCTCTAATTGAGTTTACCTATAATAACAACTTTTAGTTAAGTAGAGGTATAACTCCTTATGAGGCTATTAAAAGTTCGATGTAGGATGTTAACCATAAGTGACCTATCCCTAGGCACACCAATGAGAAAGCAATACTATCACCCGATGCAAAAGCTAATACACTAATAAAAAATTATAATAATAGTGATAATAGATTAATCAACACAATGAAATATCAACCACCAATTTTTGACATGTAATTTTTTACATAAATAAATCGTAAAAAAGTAAAGTGCAGAAAATAAAAATTAGAATGAGCACACCAAAATTTTATAGTGGTTTAGTCAAACTATTATTTATGTCCACTCCCTGGAGTCCTCATCTCTAGGTATTGCACTAAACATTTAGTGACTCTCCTTTAGCCCCACAGCTAGGCAGAGAAGCCCTTACAAAATCTCTTCCCCTAACCAGGTGTAGTAGAGGACCATAATCTTTTCACCTCCTAGTGAGGCAGAGAACTTGGAATCCTTTTTCACCCTCCTAGTAAAGACAGAGAACCTGAAATTCTTTTTCACCCTCCTATGAAGGCAGAGAACCTGGAATTCTTTTTCACCCTCCTAGTGAAGGCAGAGAACTTGGAATCCTTTTTCACCCTCCTGGTGAAGACAGAGAACCTAAAATCTTTTTTCACTTTTCTAGTGAAGGCAGAGAACCTAGAATTCTTTTTCACCCTCCTGGTGAAGGTAGAGAACTTAGAATCAATTTCACCTTACCCGGTGTAGTGGAGTACCTGGGTCCTTTGACACCAAAGAGGTCTTCTTCCCAAAGCTTCTTTTAAGATAAATCTTAACATATGGAGGAACTCAAGTGCAAGTTCACCGGAGCAACCGTGTGGAACTCCCTCTCACACTCCCTTAATACTCACAAGGATCTTCTCTCTCTCTCTCTCACAAACTCCACCCTTTCTTTCATAAGCTCTAGGCTCTCTCTTCAAGCTTTCATTATAAGAAAGCAATTCAATGAATGCCAAAAAGACTCTTACAAAGTCTTATCAGAAAACTTAAATAGAGGGCTTCAAAAAACATAAAAAAATTAATTTTTTCGTCACTAATTGTACAGTACGATCCCAGATCATTCGGTATGATTAGTTCAAATAGTCATGTTAGTACTGTACAAAAAGCAAGGTGTTGTATGATCAGTTTAAGTGTTTGAGTTGATCATCCAATATGATATAATGCATCATCCAGTAAGATTAGTTCAATCAAATTAGATTATCATCCCATACGATTGGTAACAAATAAATATCATCCCATGCAAAGATCAGGCCGTACAGTATGATTGGTCCAATCATAGAATATGATCAGACTAGATCAATTAATCTAAATTTGATCCCTAATTACAAAATTAATTTAGACAAGAGTTGATTATATCATACACTATGATACCTATCATACGGTATGATTAGTACATATTTTAAATTTCAAAATATTGCCTAAATTATTTCAACTGATCGTCATGTACTATCTTAATCGCACAATACGATGAGTTCAAATAGCTTTAAATATGCCAATTAGTCATCTCAAAGATTTTTTTGAATAACTTATTATATAGTATGATATGGATTATACAACACGATTAGTTCATAAAAAAATTATAATTCTAATTTTCTCACTATCTCACTCCTTTGAGTGTATGTGTGCATGGTCACCAGGCTAGTATACACCCTTAGAAAATTTTACTCAAGAAATTAAAAATAAATAAATGAATATTGCAGACTCTTTCAATACACCCTATTTTACCCAATCTTGAGTCCTGAATCTTCATTGGATGGTGCATTATGTACCTAAAATGGTAGTACACACACAAACAAATATGCACTACAAATTCTAGGAGAAATAAAGAGATAATCAATAATCTTTGTTATCATAAAAAATATAAACTCAGGGCCCGAGTTACAACAATTATATATGGTAGAAAGTACATGATGCCTTTATGTTAGACAAAAATAGGAGAAAGATAATTCTTAGGGCCGACTTTGGTGGATGATGCTACAACAAAAATATGTCTGATCCAAGATAAATTTATAGTTGTGCAAGATAAGCAAAAAAAGTGTTATGATTCGAAGCACTATTCTATGGAGTTTTTGGTAGGTAATTTTGTGTATGTTAAGGTTAGCCTAATGAAGGGTGTCAATAGATTTGAAAGAATCAATAATCTGAGTCTAAGGTACATTGAACCTTTTAAGCTTATTAAAAGGGTTGGTAGTTCTACTTACATACCACTATTGTCTAACCACATGTCTGACATATATAATATATTCTTGTATCTTCTTTAAAAAGTGGGTATCTAATTTTGGAAGTAGATTATCTAAAAATGAAGTCAGGTATATCCAAATATGAGCTAAAAGAATAAGCCAAAAAGGATTCTGGCATATGATTAAATAGATTTCAATGGTTAAGGTATAGTAGAAGCAAAGGTCTAAAAGAGAAGCTTCTTGGGAGAAAAATTTTGAGACAAGACCATTATATCCTGATCATTTCCATTAATCTGAATTCTAAAATATTAAGGATTATATTTTTCTAAGAATGGGAGAATTATACCACTTACTGAATTAGGATAAGGATATCGTTGCACCTAACTTTACCCAATTTGGAAAAAAGGTAACTTACTAAATTTTACATTTGAACCCATTTGCATATGTTTGAGAATATTTTGTATACATATGGAGGTTTGCATCTATTCTGAAGCAGGTCTTGGGGGTCTATGTGCATGTTCATAAAATCTAAAAAAAAATTCACCTAGGGAACCACGTTGTTGGGGTAGGCAGCGCTACTATGATGAGCTCTATAATATTTTACAAATTAATTTAGTGTGATAGAGTTATGGGCACCCATATAGAGCACTATGGCATGAGTGATTGGGCATCGCAACACTTAACTTAATTTTAACAATAAAATTGTCATTTTCCACTATTTAAAGTCATTTCACTCAATGACAACATTCGACTAGAGAGAAAGAGGAGGATTTTTAGAGAGAGAAAGTTATTTTTGAGCTGCTTCAAGTTGTTTTCTCCTAACGACCCAATTCTTAAAGTTTTTTCGAGGTAGGTTGTATTTTGCATATCTCAGTTTTTAATCATTTGGTGATTTTGAAATTTTTCCTAATTTAAAATATATTTTTTTGTGTTTGGACTGTGATAACTATTAAATGAGAAAACTCTCACCACGTAACTTTTGATATGTTGAAGAGAATGTTGTTATAGACATTTAAGTATTTTTTTCTAAAATTTTCATGGGGTATTTTTTAAATGCTGCTTTTCTAAAACTATTGAAAAATATTCAGGCACTAAAAAATAGTATAGTCAAATAATTAAACCTATAAACATAGTTTTGCATAATCTTTGATAATTTGGTAGAATTCTGAGTCAGTAAATTTTAGCTACACTCTGAAGTTCTATAAATTATTCCATTTATGTTTAACTATGCATTTGTGCATCATTGTATACATCTAAGGAGTTTATGGGGAGTTTTGTTTGGAGTTGTATTATATATATATTTGCAGAGTTCTGTTATGAAAATTTTGAATGTATTGAGAGCACTAAAAGGCCAAAGGGATAGAAGTTCTGAATGAGAGGCATAAGAGTTTGGAATTTTGAATGGGAGACATAAGGGCTAGAGTTTTGTTACTTTCTGCTTTGTAATATGTATTTATTTATATTCCATTTAGTAGACCTTATATTTTGTTCAGCATATTATGCTTTGAATTTTATAACCTGCTCAATTATATGCAAAACCCTTCACTGTTCTAACACTACTCTACTGTAACTCTATTATTAAGATTGGAATAATTTCTTTATTTAAGTCATTAGTTTTGTAATTGTTAAGAAATGAGTTGGGTAATGTAATATGTAGAGTTTTTGTTGCAAATCTGGATCCAAGTACTGTGATTTTGATAATAACAAATATTCTTGTTTCTTTACTACTGCTACTATTGTATATCTATTTATGTTGCCCTGCCTACTAACCTTTCAAGTCCACAAGATTACTTGCAATGCATATAGGCTCAAAGATGAGGTAGACTAGGATTGAGTCAGTCTATAATGTCAATTCCAATGCATTTTTTACCTTTTCTTGAGTTAAATGTACTGTGATGGATTCTAAAGCCAAGTAACCTTGCACACACACACACTCAGGGGGAGAAATTTGGTGAGTTAGAGAGTTTTCTATTTTTTATTCATATCATACATGACGATTCTAAATGGTCCTAGACGATCAATTAAAAATACAAACCCTAATTAGGGTATCCTTGATAATTAAGTTTGCTTAACTAATCGTCCTGGATGATTCATATCGTACATGACAATCAATACAGATTGAACCAGATAGCCGTCAATCACAATTTAGGCAAGATTTTATAATTAAAATTTTATTCTTATCATATAGGATGATCCATATCGTCCTGGACGATTCATGATAATCATGCCTAAAATAATCTCTTGATTAGGAGAATAATTATGGTTAGATTTGTCAATCATATCGCACAGGACGATCTACTTGGATCGTCCTGGATGATCCTTTATATTTCGTAGGACGATCTCCTATCGTCCAAGACAAAAATTATAATTTTCTTCTAATCGTCCAAGGTATCGTCGTGGACATCCCGAGAGGTTTGTGGGACGATATGTCGATTGCCACCCATATTGAACTAATCATCCCGGACGATCAAACAATCATATGGGATGATATGTACAAAATATTTCTATTAATCATACAGAGCAAAGGTGATCGTCCTGGCTGAAAGGGTTATTTTGTACTAATCATACAGGACGATTGTATGATCGTCCTAGACGATTTTAAAGCAAAATTGAAAATCAGGGCTCTTTTGAAAGCCTCCTATTTAAGTTCTCTTATTTGCTATTTAGAGAATCTTTTGCTGTTATTCTAACCTGAGAGAGCTTAGAGAAAGAGAAGGAGAGTTTGGGAGAGAGAGAGAGAGAGAGAGAGAATCTTGTGAGGGAGAGTTTGTGAGGGGATTCACAAAGATTGCTCCAAGCAAGGATTCGATCATTTTCTTCCTTCTTCATCCTTGGTTCCTTGGTGGCTCTGGGGAGACGATCATCAGCATCAGATCAAGATTCTCTGCCTACTCCAGGAGAGAGTAAAAGAATTTTCAGGTTCTCTACCTACTCCAGGAGGGAGTAAAAGGAGTCAAAGTTCTCTGCCTCACCGAGTTAGTGGAAAGATTTTGTAAGTGCTTCTCTGTCTTGCTATGGGAGCAAAAGGAGAGTCACTTCTGTTTAGTGTAATACTTGGAGAGGGAGTCTCCAAGGAGTGGATGTAGGTTATATTGACCTAATCACTATAAATCTGATGTGTTCTTTCTGATTATTTTTCTGCACTTTAATTTTTACATTTTTTTGTGATTTGATCTATAGTTGAAAACTCTGATTTTGGCATCTGTTTCCGCATAAGTTGTTTGGTTTTAAAATATTCAAAAAATTTTCAAAAAGATTTTAATTTCTCATTTTGTTAAAGAAAATTTTAAATAACCAATTCACCCCCCCCCCCCCCCCCCTCTTGGTGAGCCTCGGGACTAGTTCTTTAGGGTTTAACCACCCTCATAAACATTCAGTTTTGTTAGCTCATTATGTATTATGCCTTTCATTATCAAGTCAGGGCAGGGGAAATGGACAGTTGAGTAAATAAGGTTAATTTTTTTACTCTGGCTGGTGTGTAAGTATATATATTTTTATATTTTAGATTTTGGAACAATCCAGGCATTTTTGTACTTCCTACCTCGTGTATGTCTGTTGCAAGAGGCTGTTATAGTAAGAATATGTGATGTGTATACTTTTATGGATGCATAGAAAGAAAAATGATTTTGTGAATGAATAAATTTATGTATATAGTGAAAAAATTAGAAGCTCTAGTGTCTATTATCTAAAAAGAAATTTGAGATTTCTCCAAATAAAAGATCTTAGTATGTTCTATTTCACCTCTGCTCTGTCACCATCCAATATGGTGTAACCCATATATGTGGGTCATATCGAGTTGGGCTAAAATATTAAGGATGGATTCAAGTGGGGAAATCAACATGCAAAATGATATTTCAAAGTTTATTAATCTAATGAGTGTGTTAAAATTTTCCAAGAACTAAGCTTGATTTAACTAATTCGCTCAACCTAATATTAAATATCTGAGGGGGTATGTTCTTTTAACCTCATCACCCATTATTTAAGGCTTGAACATCTTTAGAATTTCTTCATTCACCACTGAGTAAATCTATACAAGCAGGAAAGTTCAACTGGTACGCATTATGATATAAACCCACCTCTGATCAATCATGCTCTAGCCACCATCACATGTTAAGAAACATCATTAGAGAGAGGAGTAACCAAGGCTGCTTGTAGGTGAATAATCAAAGGAGTAGACTTAATTTCTCACTAATTTTTTATTTTTAGGACATGTGCCCATTTGTAATTGGGAGGGTAGTTAGATAATGGTAGGATCTACAAAGTGGCAAATAATAAGGGCTGATGCCATTTTGTAATCAAGGAATGGGTATGATATTTATTATAATGTTACCTATAGAGGATATGAAAAATATACTACACGATTCTCCTTCCTTTAACTTTTCCTTTATTCTCTATTCTCCTAAATTTCTTTCTCTTTTTTGCATTTCCTTTGGAGTTGCTGACAACCATCCTTGAAATGTTGTTTATCCCCTAAAATTTGGTGCTTTTTTTGAACCTTTCAACTGATGTTCACCACTGACAATATGATTGATAGGTCTCAGACGACTGTCAATGAATATATCATAACTATGAAGAAACACATTATCGATATCCACCACATCCTTTCATGATATCCAACTCCAGTTAATAATGCTTGGCATTAAATAAGAATAATATCTCACCACCCTAATAGAGCAACATCAAGTAGTATTATCAGTTGACCCAACTATGTGATAACTCATGGTGGTAACCTGTTCAAATCAATATGAATATCCATGCTACATTTTTTCAATGGCAACCCAAAAGCCAAAATATAGAAAATTGGATAGTGTTATGGCTTCCATTAACTCTCTAATGATGACATGGATGGCCCTCCAGAAGAGTGGAACCTCTAGGTAGCTAAAATTAAATGTATCTCTTCATGATTGTACTCCTTTAAAGTATTGTAAAATCACTTCAACCCCTCTAAATATTGAGATCTGTGAGGTGAACACGCCAAGCTAAACTAAGCATCCACATTTCGTTCATATTAATTCTAATTTGCACAATTATCAATCTAAATTTCTAACATGGATGAAATATTTCTCCAAAGCTATTTGAGTTTGGATTAAAGCTCACAATCCCCCTAATGTCTACATTCATCACCCATCCACACTTGATAAGGCTATTGAATTAGCCAAGCTTATTATGGACAACACCACACCTTATGTTATTTCACCTCCATCTCCACCAATCTTACCACCACTGCTATCAACACCTCCAAAACGTACTCTCCATTATGAAATGTCAATTGCCTATAAAAAAAAACTAAATCATACAGAGATCCTCGATTGGCATGAAAATGACATTTATTTTAATGGTGATGAGAAGTTTAACAACTAACATGTTTGTAAGTGAAAAATGTTTGCTCTATAACTCAATTAAGATGACACAACTAGTCCAATTACATGTAATTCCCCATAAAAGTTTGAACACCTCTCCAAAAAAAAAAACAACTATGACTTAATCAAGCAAATCAAATTCAATTTCCATGTTTTGGCCAACCAACTAAACCCTTTAACATGCCGCCTTATGGGTACAATAGCTAACACTACAATATAAATTCTCATTGATGGTGGATCAACCCATAATTTCATTTAGGTGTAATCCAGCCCAACACTAGCCCACACTCATCTCTAGTCTTTTTAATTAAGAAGAAGTATGACACACGGAGATTATGTGTTGACTATCATGCCTTGAACCAATACATCATTCCAAATCTTTTTCCTCTACATACAATTGACAAAATATTGAATGAATTATAAGGAGGTACATTTTTTTTTCAAACTTGATTTAAAGGCTGCCTACCATCAAGTTTGTATGGAAATTGAGGATATCACAAAAAGGTATATTTTGAACACATAATGGCCACTACAAGTTCACTGCTATGCTCTTTGGTCTATCCCCATCCACCTTGCAAAGTATAATGAATGATGGTCTGGAACCATACTTATTGTAATTCATTATTATCTTTTCTAAAAATATCCTCATTTACAACATTACCATCCAGTTACATGTCGGGCAACTTCACTTAATTTATCATTGCCTCAACAAAATAAATTTCACTCCTAATAATCCAAATGCCTCTTCGACCAATCCTAGGTCAACTACTTGCTATACACCGTCTTAGCTAACTGCATCAACCCAAATAATAAGAAAATTTGTATTATACTAGATTAGCCAATGCACATAATAATTAAGTTGTAGCATAAGGTTTTGGGTGTTACCAACTAGTATAAAAAATATGCCATACACTTTGCTACTATCATTACTTCTTTAAATTCTATGCACCAAAAGGATACTTTCCACTGGTCAAACAACACAAGCACTAACTAATTCTCTAGAACCTACATTGCCAAAGCTTCACAAAACCATTCCTCTTAGAGATAGATGCCTCTAGCTCTGGCTTAGGTGTTATTCTTTATGAGGATGGCCAACCGATTACCCATTAAAGCAAAAAAGCTTAACCCTAATATGCAACAGACTTTCACTTATGTTAATGAATTATACATAATTATATAATTCGTTTCCAAATGGTGGCAATACCTGTTATAGATTCGATAAGATCAAGTATTTCCAAAATAGTGAACTTGCCAATCTAAACACTATAAAAATATTAACTTTTTATTTAAATTCCTTAGATTTGAATATACCATTGAATATAAACTTGGAGTGACAAACTAGGCCACTGAGACCTTATCCCACATTAAAGATAACAGCCTCCACTTCCATCACCACTGCAAATTTATTCACTTATTATAGCTCTAATACAATTCTTAACTGATACTATTAAATTATCCACCACTAATGATGGTGAACCACTCTAACTATAACAAAAATTGGTATCAAATCCCTTCAACTTCCTTTCCATTACCTTTCGAGATGGATTTCTCTTAAAAAAATGGGTGCATTTTGCTTAGCTGCAACTCTCCACTAAAACATCAAATCATAGACATCTACCACTGAGGAGACATTGGTGAAAAATGAAGATATCACATAGCATCCTAGAGTAATTCTCTTGATTAAGTATAAAATAAGATGTCATCCAAATCATCCAAAGTTGTCCACTATGCTAAGCAACAAAAATCAACCTCCACACTAGCAGAACTTATGTAGCCAATACCATTTCTTCCAACAACTTGAGAGGAACTCTCAATGGAATTCATCACTGGCCTACCAACCTCCCATGGTAAATCTTGTATCATGGTTGTGGTTAATCATTTCACTAAAAATACCCACTTTTATTTATCCTAATTGTAGTAACAGTCTTCATTTCATAAATTTGTCACCTTCATGACATTTCACAAATGGTTATTTTTTATCAAGATAGAATTTTTATGAGAAAATTCTAGCAAACATTTTTTAGAGGATTCAATAATTAACTTTACTTCAGCATTGCCCACCACCCTAAATCCAACTACTAAACAAAAGTCAAAATTAAATACTATAATAATACTTATGTTGCTACATGATGGACAACTCTTTCAAATGAACTCAATTCCTATCGTAGCTAATTCTCCAACAACACATCATTATACTCCTCCAATAGCATGACCCCATTCTATGGTAGACCCCCACCACCCTAAATCCAACTACTAAACAAAAGTCAAAATTTAATACTATAATAATACTTATGTTGCTACATGATGGACAACTCTTTCAAATGGACTCAATTCCTATCGTGGCTAATTCTCCTACAACACATCATTATACTCCTCCAATAGCATAACCCCATTCTATGGTAGACCCCCACCACCAACTCTCCCTTCGAGCGAACATCAATTAGCTATCAAAAGCATCGACTCATGTTTGCTACAATGTGACACAATTTTATGCAATCTACATGAGAACTTGGTCAAGCACAACTCCGCATGGAATTACAAGCTGATAAATATGGCCAAAACATGGCACTCCATGCGAGTGATAAAGTAATTCTTTATCATCAAGTCTCCATCCATCGTGGCCACTACTCCAAGCTCAACAAATGATATTATGACCCTTATTCACTTATGGAGCGCTTAGGTGTCATAACAGATATGCTCACACATGTTTCACATCTTTATACTTGAACCATATCATCAGAACCTCACCTTTCATTTAGTCGTACTACCACCATTCACCTAGGAATATCATCCACTTGTTACACCTGAGGAATCATGCGCTCATGTCAAATTATTAAAGATAAGACCTCATTTCACAACATTTGGTCCAATGGACCAGATTATCACCAACTAAAGTAATATGGGACAATGGTATGGATCTTGCCATGATTTTGACAAACAACCCTAAGCATAAGTTTAATATGTCAAGCAGCAAGAAAATTGATACAAACCCACATGTGCTTATTGTTGGATAAATGTTCCATCCACATTTACTAACCATCATCATGACTCAAGGAATACTATTGGGAGAGAGAAGTAACCATGGCGCTTGTGGGTGAATACTCCGAGTAAACTTAATTTCATACAAGTTTGTTATTTTTTCAAGACATGTGTCCATTTGTGATTAGGAGGATAGTTGGCTAATGGCAGGATGTTGCCAAGTGACAGCTAATAAGGGCTAGTGCCATTTTGTAATCAAGGAATGGTTGGGATATATGATATAGTGTTACTTTTGTAAGATAAAAAATATATATTGCAAGTTTCTCCTTCCTTTAGCACTTCCTTCTTCCTTGTTCTCCTAAATTTCTCTACTCTTCTCTATATTTCCATTTATGTTGTTGGCAACTAACTTTGAATTACCATTTATCCCCTAGTACATTATCCTTGGCCTTCTTCATGATTTTGAATGGGACATGCCTTATGGGTATAATTTTTTTCCCTCAATTTTCATTCTCTCCTTATTAATGTGGAGCCTAATAACATTTTGTTCCTTGAACACTTTCTTTACTCAGTGCCAATCATTTTAACTCTTTACAAAGCTATTGAATTTTCTTAAAATTTATCTTCATTTCATAGTGAAATTTTTTTTATCTTCTCTATAAAAATGAATTCATCTCGAATCCCAAGCATAATCATTACTTCTGCCAAGAGCTCCAAGTCAAACAAATTTTAAGTCAAATACTCAAGCCTTGCATGGAGCTCAATTTATTAAACTATAGATTGCCATATTGAAAGCAAATTGGATATGTGATGCCCCATAATCTAATTTAGAAGAATTATTCTTTTATCTTTTAATAAATAATAATCAGAGCTACATAATTTCTCTTATCAATATAAATTACAAATATAAATTCTAGAATTCAAAATATTTATATATATCTATATTATTATTACTTTAAAAAAATTATGTACACTACTTAAGATCTATACAATCATATCACAACTACTTTATCCTGAGCACAAAAGAATAACTAAAATAAAAAGGAACAAAGCCTGAGGAAGTCTATGTTGACATAAGAATCATTTAACCATATATGATGAGCACAAGAGCCTAGCAAAAAATTAAATCTTGCAACTGAACTCAATGTACGAAAAAGAAGCAATATACATGTCAGTAGTCAAATCATAGTAGTATTAATCACATGACCATGAGTCTATGCAGAAATAGTAAGGCTCACATATAATAGCAATAGAATCTATAAATAGTAAAATAGTACATTATGAAAGCAAATAAAATAGTACAGTGGGCAAATCAATAAACCAATATAGGTGTCGAATCAATAAAGAAGTCATTGTATCAATATTATTAATCAATAAATCAATCATATAAAGCGATAAAATCAAAGCATCAATACAAAATTGCCAAAATCAAAATAATATAGTAAAATTATGTACCTTTATAGACATGCTATCCGATATGCCACATGCTCAGTATATTCAGTATCAATACAGTGAATCAATAATATTAAATAATATTAGTGTCCATATTGGTAATGGTAAAATTAGTGGTAGGAGTAGTAAAATAATACTATAATAGTAAATCCATGTAATAACAATAAATATGTACACTACTAGAAATAATGCCTCAATAATATGCATTTTAATGGTCACACTAAATAATTAAGAAGTCCTGGTTTAAGCGGTGTTTCTCCAATATCGTATTAGTATCAGTAAACAGAGTCGTCACTCTTTGCCCGTCAACACAGTAATCATCTCCTTATAACTCTCAATTAGTGTACCACGTGAATTAGTCAAGGATAACAATAATGAACATATTTAAAGGAAAGTCCGTCGTCCTACTATCCTATACAGGTCAATCAGTCTCCAGCCAACATCAATGAATAACCAATCTTTACTTATTTTTTTATACACACATTATTATCACATCATTATAATAGTAATAACGACCATATAACAACATACATTCATTCATGTTTAATGCATTGCAGTAAATAAAGTATAATTGGGCATAATTCAGAAAGTACAAAAATGTTTTAACTGTAGACAATAAAAAACCTACTAAATAGAAATTCACATTTTCAAAAATTAACCATATTCTTAAAGATTGTATATAACAATATTCTGACGCTTTAATTGAACTAAAGCACTATATTTATATGTCAAAATAAAATTTTGAACTGATAAAAATTACTACTTTTTCAAAATCACCTTATAAAAATTTTTAAGAAATACTCAAAATATTCATAATCTCAATCTCTATGACATATAAAAAGTTATGTGGTGAAAGTTTCACCAATACAAAATTATTCTCAATTTTCGATAATGAAAATACAAATTTGTCAAAAAAAAATATCAAATTATTGAAATCTGAAATAAGATAATGATTTCTTGTAATTAGATGAGCAAATTTCTTAACAAAGTTGACGGACAAAAATCACTCTTTGGCCTATAAATCTAAGCTTATCTTTTCTCTCTCCTCTCTTTTCTCTCTAAATTTTCTCGTTACGGGTTTGTTAGCCGATTTAAGAAAGAAAAATAAACTTTTAATAAAAGAGTAAGTGGCAATAGATATTTATAATAAAATAATAATATAATATCAATATAATTATATAATATAGTTAATTTTTATTATAAAATTCATGTAAATCTTTTGGAGCTTCAAAAATTATAGAAAAATATTCATAAAATAGCTAATTTTATTTAGAAAATTCTGGTGAAATTGATTTGTAAAATGGACACTTGACGTTCTCAAAATTCTCACTTGTACCGACAGGTGTCAATTTCTTAAGGATTTTGCAATAGTGCCCAAAAATTATGAGAAATTTAATGTAATTAAATCACTGCAATATCTATATTATGGCAAAGATGGCTTGTGATTTGGACTTATCATGACTCATAAAATAATTTATTCAGCTGGATTAAAATACGGGCTGTTATAGTATATGCTTCTCAAATCCACTTCAACGATTACCTTCCATTAGAATATAAAACTAGTTTCCCTTATAAAGCAATTCATCTTGAATAATGTATCCTTTTTCTCTCAAAATCATTACCAATTTGTATGCATTAAAATGCTTATATGTCAATTTGATTGTAGCATCACAATTAATAGGTTCCTTGAAGGTTGATAGAATATCTTCTATAACAGCCCAAACTCTTAACTATCGAGATATTTTCTGCTTTGGCCTAAGAGCCTCACGGTTTTGTCCTGTTGATGTAACTTCCCCGTAGGTCACTCATCCCAGAATTGCTCAGGGATGAGCACACTTAATTTCAGAGTTTCTTACAGAAATTTCAGCCATTATACCAAAAGGTGCATCGATATTTAAGAATTTAGCTTATTTTACACTTAAAGGGTTTCATAATCTCCCCAAATTAAATAACTGATGTCCTCGTCAGTATCTTTATCCTAGAATCATCCATCAGGCAGATAGGATTCTAGAGGTGGCACCTACAAGTTTAGGTGGTGGCTCCAGTCATGTAGCACTTTGTCCCATACAGGATTCAAGAGCTGTCTCCCATGATATAGCACTTTATTTTATATAACACTTAGTTTCCATCTTCCAACTAGTGTATTGCTCTGATACCATTTGTAACATCTCAAACTCTTAACTATCGAGTTATTATCTACTTTGGCCTAAGAGCCTCACGATTTTGTCATATTTGGGTAACTTTCTAGTATGTTACACATCCCAAAATTGCTCCTGTATGAGCATGCTTAATTGTGTAGTTTCTTACAAAAAATTCAGCTATTACACCAAAAGATATCTCAATATTTAAGAATTTAGCTTCTTTTACTTAAGGGATTTCACATCTTCAACATTTTGTTTTGCACACCCTGTATTAGATGCTCAAGTTGAATTGTTGTGTGTATGCCATCAACTTCAGGTGTTAAGCTTGTTAAAGATTGGATTATATTTGGAGATGTTGAAGTGGCTTATGATTAATGTGAACGATGGTCTCCTTTTGAAACAGATAAGGCGCAAATGCTTCACTACTTAGTAAAATGCGACTTTATCAATGCATGCAAAGTTGCAATAAGTGCTAAGAAGTTACAAATAAACTTCCTCACATACTACCAAGCTCCTATAACACTTTGAGCATCCATCATATTTCTCAACTTAGGTCAATCCTGGATTAACTTGACTTTCTAGGGGTCTATTTTCATCTCCATATTGCCAACTTTGAAGAGTAGGCTTATCTTCTCAAAGTAGCACTTATTGAGGTTAAAGATAAGTTAATGATGTTTATGTAAGTCATCACCTTCTTCACATGGCTGTAGAGTTCCTCCAATATTTAGCTATCTATGAAAGATGATGTCAAGATAGGCTATTATGGACTCTTCCAAAAGTGTTATAAGAATATTATTCACCATGAACATAAATATCTATAGTGTATTATAAAATATGAATGTCATCGCCATCCACACAATTAGTCCCTATTTTTTTAAGCATAATCCTCCTATCTTTTCCTTTAATTTGAACTTGATGATGTTTTAACTTCAAATCTAACTTAGTGGAGACAAAGGCACGCTTCATCTTTCCTAACAAATCATCAACTCGTGGGAGTGGGTATTGGTTCTTCACGCTATTTTCTTTCAATGGTTGGTGGTCAACACACATCCACTAGCCATCATCATTTTTTGGCTCCATCATAATCAAAGATCTATAAGGTGAACTACTTGGCTTAATAACTCCTTGATCTAATAGCTCTCTAACTTTCTTCTTGATATCTTCATTCTTTAACATGGTGTTCCTACACATCTCGATATTGGGGAATGTAGAATATGATAGCAAGTTGATCTAACGCTTCATAGCTCTTCATGGTGGCAATCCTCTTAATTCTTGATAAGCTCTTAATAGTTATCTACTCAATGTTAAAGTCTCAACTCATGATTCCTGATCATTAAAGTCAATGCTTTTCCTTCTTTTTGTCTTATTTTGCTCTTATTGGATTCTCCTTGGTAGTAAGCCTTGTCATTCTCATCATGCTTCTCTTATTGGATTATTAATATAATAAAATATTTTCTCATATTTATCATTATCTTTATCTACCTAACTACTACTAAGTCCAAATGCTAATAAGTATTATATATGTTAATGGTGTTTCACACTCCATCTATGCATAGTAGGTATGGTTGAGTTTTTTTGAAAAAGATAGAATTTCAATTCCATAGATATGAGCTTCCAAAGATGATCCAATATATATTGAGAGGAACTACTTCACACAAGATAGAATTTCAATGTATGCTAATGTGATTACATAGTGAATGTGACACTATTTATCAATCCACATCTTTGATTCTTTCTAAATCCATCTGAGTGTATATGGATGTGGATGAGGAGTCATCCTAAGTCTGAGCTGCTCAACTAAACTTGTTTGAGATTAAACTCTTTTGACACCCTAGGTTGAATGGCATTGACAACCACTTGCTTCACTTGGATACATAAGGTTAATAGCTCAGCATGTTCACATAAGTAAGTTAATGCCTTTCTTTGCTCTTTCCCTTTAATATTTTCATAAATGAAAGGTTTAATTTGGTTGCTTTACCAACTCTAAAATGTGATCTTACTCAATAGTGCTAGCCACCTTCTTCCTTGTCTCATTTATATCTTAAACTTCTTCAAAAATAGTTTTGGATGAAGTTTCTAAGATTTTACTTTATTGTGTCCCAATATTTGAGAATGGTCACAAGAAATATTATTTCTAGAAGAAAAGTTTGGATAATAAATATGTTAGAACTCTTCTTATTCCATTTCTACTTTTTGACTACCTTGGATTCCTTTCTCTCTCTTTTGTAGAAGGTTAGTCATTCTTTTTCTTATTCTTTCTTTTGATTGTCATAGCAAACAAGCTAAATTCGCTGAGGTCTTCCTCATCAAAGATGCTTCTAAGTAATCGTATTATGTGCTTCATTAAGATGGACACATCTTCTAATGATGCTCTAATTAATTATAATTAGTTGTAATAAAGTTGCACTAAGTAACAAAAATTATAGTTAAATGAAGTTGGGGTTTTTAGTTAGAATGCAAGTATTTTATTATAATTACTTGTTAATAGTATGTTGTAACTATTAGTTAGTTAGTTTTGTAACTAATTAATCAGTGTAACATCATTATAAACTATTCGAAAATACTACAAATAAAGCTGAAATGGGTATATAGGCTAGCCAAGATTTTTAATTTTCCTTGCATTTTTTTTCTTCCCCAAATTTTTATTTTTTCTCTTCTTAGTTTACTCTGTGGATTTTTACCAAAGAGAATTGGAAGCTTTGAGTAGGATTAGAGACTTTGATTAAGATCCACATTCTTAATATTAGTGCTTTCATTGATCTTCACTTGCTTTGTCAACACATGAAGGTCACAAATCCATGCACATAAGTTGTCGACATTTCTATCTTCATATTCATAGATCTATCAATACTATCTCCATATTCTAAATGTACTTTCTACTACCCATAATTAACCATGACATCCATCCTTCATAAAGATGCCCTATCACTATATTCCTTCTTTAAGTAAAACCTCTTCCAACGATCCACTATTACCTCGGCAATATTATTGGTCTACATATTGTCATTGATCTATCACTCCTACGCCATCTTCAACCATAATTCTTCCCATTGACAACTTTCTATCTGTTTACCCAACTATATCTTCCATTCTCGAACCCATATATTGGACTTTATCTCCCCATTCACCACTGCGGTCTCAAATCTCTTCGAAGAACCATATCTTACTGCATTATCAAACCTGTCGCCATCTAAGTGATTGGAATCTACAAATAGTTTGTTTAAGGTCACCATTTGCTCTTGGATCATAATAATGGCATGTGATACTCATACAATGGTCAAAACTATAAAAGATTGCATGGGAAAGGTCAACCATAAATGAGAAGCAAGTGGCCTCTATCATGGTGCATATGAATGGGTTATCTTCATTGATGAAGGAAAAGCTTAGCCAAACTTCAAAAGCAAAACATAGCCATAGTGTGGATGGTTCAACTTGTTTAGGAATGTAATTTGATTGTAATGACTTATAATTCAAGTAATCTTAGTTTCATTAATCTTTGATTATCTTGAAATTAATTTTCATGTATTGAACAGAAAAAACATACCAAAGGCCTTTGAAGATGAAAGGTAAGCATTGATACTGTATTTGCTGGATCATTGCATGATTTCATTCATACTTTTGGGGTAAAAAAAAAATCCACACACCAATTCTCCTACTATTTTGGTAGGAAATGAAGAGACTAAGATTTCGTTTGTGACAGCTTTCTTGCTACTTACTAAAACGGCTTTCTAATGTAAAAAATTTGAGTTCAAAATATATTTATATTATAAAATTATTTTTAAAAATAATAAGAAAATTGTTCCAAACGAAACATAAATATTCCAATCTTTATTGGCATGTGCCACTTTGTTTCATTTCATTGACTGCTTTGAGCTAGCTTTACAAGCAGCAGATTTGATCCTAAGAGTTCAGTTTTTGGAATCACCGGGGCCTTGTGTTACTAATTATAGAAATTAATTTTTATTCCCATCAAATCAAATACAAAATACCCACTGCTGCTTGTCCGGGTGGTAAAGAGCCAACTGGGCAAAACCCAAGTCCCTAGTTCGAATCTCTTGGCAAGCAGTAAAAGTCTTTAAGTGTTGGCCCGTGTAAATTGATTTGGATTGCATGCTAGGTCGACCAAAATTTATACTGGCCTAAGATCAATCCTTCCTCATTACAAAAAAAAATACAAAATAACTTTACAATTTTATTTTGTAACCAATCGAATAATAATCTTTAAATATCAAAATAACATAATTAGTTTATAATATTAGTAAATTACTTCAATATTTCAAATCATGGGAGAGAATGCTTGAACTAACTAAATAAATGGATTCATATCGTTACCAATGGATTTAGAAGCCCTAAAGAAATTACGAGAGCCTTATTCCAACCATAAACTATCACCCAAGCGTTAGAACATTACGATGCAGTTAAGTCAACAAATTCGATAAGCTAAAGAGTCAAATTTGAACCAATCCCAACTCGACTTTATAGCACATAAGTCAACTCGTTTAAAAATTATTATCATAAAATACACTTAAAATATAAAATTATTTAAAATCTTTAAAAATAATCTCTTTTCTTATAAACAAACCGACTTGAACTCACAAAATTAAACTCGAGCTCGATTAATTAATTATTTACCCCCCTAGTTGAACAAATTATTTCATTTATAAACACATTTTATAATTTATCACTCATGGTTCTTTAAGAAAAGGGGAAAATTATGAAGAGATCATACCACCAGCCATGTAATTCTCATTGAAACGTGGCTCTTTTCTAACAAACAGCAATCCATCGCAATATCATTAGCAGTAGATTAAATATAAAGAAAAGCCAAATAAATAAGAAGGAAGCACTAACTCATAGTGATCCAGTTAATACCCCAAGTCCTATAAAGGAACTGCTCGTTCAGAATAATAAGACAGACGCCTCACAGAAAACCGCTTGAGCTAACAGCCAAAAATCGGAAGCAGAACCCAATGAATCCTTTCATTCCCCCCACTCACTTGGCAGCCGCAGCACCATGCTTGGCTTTGTTGTGCGCTTGAAGAGCATTGTCGGAGGCAAAAGTCCTGGGGATGCATCCATCATAAACAAATGTGTAAGAATTCCAATCTCTTGTAACAGATTATCACTTCGTTTGGGACAGCTTCATTACTGTTTTCTACAAGAGCTTTCTAAAAAATTTATTTAGAAAGCAAGAAGAAAGTTGCCCCAAGCGAAGCATGTGACTTCGTTTAAGACAGTTTTTTTTACCGTTTTATTTTTCGGATCACAGCCATTATTGCTAATTGGCCGCTAGTTTTTCGTTGCTTAAAAAAAAATTTATGTTAAGATGATGCTTTCTATAATAATTTTGAAATTTTACTTTTTCTACCAGAGCTTTATAAAACAGTAAAAAAGCTGTCCCAAACAAACAATAATAAATCTGATTTTCTAATCAGTTAATCAGATTTAATAGAGATTTAATTAGTTTATCATTCAAAATATAAAGCTCAATATAAGATAAGATAAACTCTCAGAATCATATGGCCTGTTATGGAGAAGTATGTGTAAAACCTAAAATTCGACGATTGTAGGTCTCGCACGCATCTCGATGTGCCGCAACAAGATTTAAGTGAAATTTTCAAAGTCGTCGGAATTCGACGCAAATAATTTTATAAAATTCTATGCAAAATTCTGAACAATATGTGCAATGTATGTTTATGTGAAGATGCAGACCTGTTGCAGGATTTGCAAGCTGCGGTTCCGCCAGATTTTGGAGACTGCTGAGGCTTTCCACCTAGCTTAGCCGGATAAGGAGTTGCAATGTGAACACCTTTCTTCCCATCACCACCACCTGTAGCAAGGTCTTAGTGAGCACCAATGATTGAAAAATTGGTAGATTTTGAAGCATATATCACTAAACTCCTATGTATTTATCATTCGAACATCTAAATTTTTATACTTTTATAAAATTCTAATCTTTTAAATAATGTAAAAGCATATGCATGAAGATATTTTTCATTTTAGATGAATTATGTTAGTAATAATATTGATGCCATTTAGAGATTAGAATGTTGAATAAATTAGATAGGTAAATATATAAAAATTCAACGGTTATATATGCAAATACCCCCATGGAAACATTTCAAATATAACATAACAATTCGGAAGGACAAAAGAACCTGTTTTCTGGGTTCCAGCGGGAGTAACGAGTTTAGCTTTCTTCCCAGGAATAGGTGTTTTTGATGCCGAATCTGCTTTTCTTTTAATGATGTTTTCAACCTTCAGAAGTAGTGAACAGATTTTGTTGCAGTTATTGTGTAAAATTAAAGTATGAAAAATTCAACCTTGCGATACCGACTACCTTCTTCGGCGTACCCTCTTCCTCGGAGCTCTCATCATCCTCATCGCTAGAGCCGTCGTTGCCGGGTGCCGCAACCATGTCCTGCAAATAAGTATTTTTACTCCATCACCAATTGCTCTGCTCTACTATAATCAAGAAAACCGACCAAGACATTGAATGCACTTTTAAGTAGAGCAGCATATTGCAACAACCAGAATCATCACATATACCTTAATCTAATGAGCGGAATGGATCACAGACAATTAAACAAGAATACAACAATAACAACAACATCAAGCCTTTATCCCACTACGTGGGGTCGGCTACATGAAACCTTTTTCTCCATTGTGTCATGTTAAAAGTCAAATTCTCGTTTAAATCTAATAAAGAAAGATCATTTCTAATATTTTCTAACCAAGTCTTTTTAGGTCTACCTCTACCTTTCTTAACATAAGTCAAATCTAAGACCTCTACTTTCCTAACCGGGTCATTGGGAGGCCGCCGTTTTATGTGACCAAACCATCTAAGGCGACTCTCTCTAATCTTATCTTCCACTAGAACTACTCCAACCTTTTCACGAATATGCTCATTTCGTATCCTATCTCGAAGGGTAAAGCCACTCATCCACCTGAGCATCCTCATCTCTGCAACACTTAACTTAGACAATTAAACAAGAATAAACAAAAAAAGCCCCACAAGCACGAAGCAAAATTAGTAGGAACAAAATGGAAGTGACAAACCTCATCATCATCAGATTCGTCTTCAGAATCATCGTCGTCGTCGTCATCATCATCACTATCATCCTCATCTTTGACTTCCACCTTACTTTTATCATCTTTAATGGGCTCTTTAATCTCAGCCTTAGACTTCAATTTAGCAGACGCATTATCAGCCTTTCCAGAAGCATCTTTAGCTGCGGTTGCCTTGCCAGCCACAATCTTAGAAGGATTCCCTAAAACTTAAAAAGCAGATGAAAAGGAATCATAAGTACAACATTTACCAAAAAATACCAATAAATTTCAAAAAATTATTTCAATGGGATAAACTTGCCAATAATATATTATCATTTGAGATTTAAGAGAAAGATGTTGTGGCAAGATTCAGAAGACTTCTTGAACCCATTTTAGGTGCAATGTTAACAGCGAGCGTACAAAAGCCAAGCAGACAACTAAAAGACACATTGATTTGCATAAAAAGGTGAGGAAATTGTAGACCATATGCGGAACGATTTTAAATTTGTGAACTATTATTTTTTCTATACTCGTAGCAAAACCTGCGCTAATCAAAATTTTACTATAAAAGAAATAAGTAGAATATGGAACCTTTAACAGTAGCAATTTACATATAAACCAAAAAAATAAAAAGCTAAGACTCTACTAATGACTACAAGATGAAACGTTAAACCGTATATAATATCCAGAAGCAGCAGACGTCATTGCAGGGTAGCAGGCAAGTTTAAAATATATTTACAGAACTCCGTACATCGTAATCAAAATAAAATGCTGAACTAGTCAAGTTTATCCCTATATCCTTTTCTAGGGGGCAAAGAGAGAGAGAGAGAGAGAGAGAGAGAGAGAGAAGGTGGTAAACAAAGGATATATGAAGAGGAATACATGGAGATTTGTTTATTTCCTTCATGATATGAGCGGCAAACCACTGTACCCTGCCTCTGCTTTGTTTTAAACAGCAAAATAGATCCTTTTCATTTCCCCGGAAAAAAAGTCCTTTTATTCTTACTGCAGTATCTGCCAGTCGAAACAAAGTTCAACAATCTGATTTCTTCTTCGCTTTAGTTTAGATGGGGGATTAAAAATAATCATAATTGCCAATAATTTACATAAAGAAATCAGACCATTGAAACTTCAAAGAATACAAACTTCATATCCCTCATAATCTAATATCCAAATTATGACTTCAACAACAAATAGTCTCACCCTAATTATGCACCAAAATGGCAAAAATGCGATTCTTCTAGCTAATGATGTTCATGATGGTACTAATTACCGCTTACTTGACCCATATACTCACGATGAACACTCACATGCCAATATTGGAGAATGCCACCATTGCTATATCCTTGGCATTGCCATAAGAGAAACAAGCGAGTATGCTTATCAATGTTCATCACAACAATAATTGCTTTTTCTTTCACACCGTTCTTCCATTTTCAGAGAAGAGAGGTCAAGGTGCAACTTCTAATATTTTCCTTTGATATGACCAACCATTTAGCAATGAACACATCTTAGAGAAATTAGTCTTTTTTACCCTTCTTTGTTTCTACAACAACATCAAGTCTTTATCCCACGGGGACAAAGACATGAATCATTTTTCTCTATTGTGTCCGTAGGGGTATCAAAATGGGTCAACGGGTCGGGGTCGGGGTCGGGTTCAACCCGAATTGACTCTGGTCCAAATGGGTTGACTCTAACCTGACCAGTTTTGCAAACGGGTAATGTTCTCCAACCCGGACTCAACCCGCACGGATTACGGGTTGACCTGACCTGACCCGACCCACGAACCCAGACACACTGTGCAGGCGAGCGAGCGAACTACAGTCTGCGACGGGGTTTGGACTCTGGATGAGACTCGCGAGACAAGGGCAAGCGGCCAGCAGGCGGATAGTGGTTTGCGGCGGCGATTGGAGTCCAGTTCGGACGTGAGGCGAACTTGGCGGGATGTGAGGCGCAAGTGAACGCGGGTCATGGGTGGACCGGACATGAGGCAGAGACATTAAGGCGAAGTGGCGAACGCGAGTGGTTGGCCAGGCCGGGGTACGGGCCTATAGGGCTTGACCGAATCTGGCCATTTGGGTGTGGGATTGCTGGACTGTTGAACTGCGGCATGCGGGCAACCGGCAGCAGCAAGCCAAGCAGCCAGCGACCGTCCGACATAGTCACGCAAGGCAACAGGCAAGTGCGACAGCCAGGTTTTCGGGCCAACCCAGGTTGGTTTTGGGTTTTCGGGACAACCCGAGCCCGACCTAGTTTTACAAATGGGTCGAAATCATGAACCCGAACCCGAGTGTATGGCAAGCGGGTTGACCCGAACCCGAAATTTTTCAGGTCGGGTTTCGGGTCGGGTCAGATTTTGACACCCCTATGTGTCCAATTAAGAGTCAAATTCTCATTTAAATCTAATTAAAAAAAACCATTTTTAATATTTTCTAACCAAATGTTTTTAGGTCTACCTTGACCTTCTTAACATAGGCCAAACCTAATACATATACTCTCCTAACCGGGTCATCGAAAGGCCGACTTTTTATGTGACCAAACCATCTAAGACGATTCTCACTAATCTTATCTATCACTAGAGCTACTCCAACCTTTTCACTTATAAGCTCATTTCGCCTTCCGTCTCTAGGAGTAAAGCCACCATCCTATGAATTGATCGGGTTGCAATTTTCCTTCAAAATTATGAACATCAATTTTAATGCCGTGGTCCCAATTTCTTTGTTGCCTATTTTGATGTCTAGGACCCTCATCTTCACTTTCGGATGATTGAACATTAGGATTTGCATTAGCATTGTTCACATTCAAATTTGCCATAACATTAGCCATGTTAGTGATTTGTTCTTGTAAGTTTGTCAATTGAGTCATCATTTTGTTGTTGCCATTCTCCCCATTGATTATTTTGATTAGCCATAGCTTTTAAGATGAAAAGACAACTCACACACTACCCTAGGATATACCAACCTAGGGCTCTGATACCAATTTGATGCAAGCAAAAATTAGGAGAAAGCCTCAATTTTTGCTTACAAAAGTAAATAACTCTTACCTATACCTTTTAACACATAAAGATAAAGAAAATACAAAAACATAAGACTTTTATAAGATAAAGACGCTTACAACTCTTAACAATGACAAACAACAACTCATACAACTCACATAAGAAACAACATCATCCTAAACTTGCTTTGGAGAAGAAGGATACAGGTGGGGTGGACACTTGCGTAGAGAAGAAGGGGTTAGAAGCCGAGAAGAAAGGAGGAGAAGCTCGCAAGCTTTCCTAGAAGGGAAGGAGAAGAAGTGGACAAAGCTCGCAAGCTTTTCCAAACAAAACCCTCAGATTTTTAGTCCAAAAATAACATCATATCTCTCTCTTTATTACACAAAACATCTTATATTTATAGCCAAGAGAGAGGAAACCCAACAGCCACCTCACCTCCAACATCACCAATAGGAAATAGGGAAATGAAGGCCACGGTTCACCCAAAACAGCAGTCCCAACATAGGTACAGAAACCCAAGAGACCAACCTGCAGCAACCAGCCAACAACCATAGAAATCCCCCCCCCCCCAAAAAGTCACGGCAAAGCAGCCCAGTAGGACCCGAAGAGCCACACAGAATCCAGGGAGAAAGGGGGTGGAAAACCAGCCAGGTGAGGGACCCGAAAAGGCAACAAGGGGAAACCAACCAACACACTATGGGAAGAGCAAAATTCCACCAAAACCGAGGAGGCAAGGAGAAAACCAAGAAGGAAGGGAAAGAGACACAAGTTCCACTCCCCTAAACCTTTAGGAATTAAATACATACTTTTATGTATTAATGAGACTCCAACAATAATGAGCTACAACCCCAAGTAGGACAACTTAAACAAGCTCCAACCCAAACAGCCCAAGCCAAACCGAGAACAGCAGCAGCCCAAAGAACCCCAAAGCCGGCACACCCAAGGTAAAGCAAGCCAAGCAAATCCTACGCATTGATCACGGGATGCTTTCCATCATTGGAAAGACAAAAATAGAAAACACAAATATAATAGTTCATATTACATCGAAACAGAATTTAAGAAAACTAGATGCATCAATCCTCTTGTAAATATATAGTAAGAACATCCATAACTAAAGCAAAAAGTATATGGGCTTAAAGCCGATCCTTGATGTAATCTAACTGAAATAGGAAAATACTTGGTCAAATCACCTTGTGTTTGAACATAAGTAACAACTCCTGCATACATCTCCTTAATGACTTAAGTGTAAGCATTAGTAGCAACTACTGCATACATACCCCTTTCTTTGTTTTTAGAGAATGAAAAAATCATCTTTGGATGATTCTTGAGCCTACTCCTTTTTATCTTAGTTCAAGTGCTTTATGGTCATCATCGTCATACTAACCTAACTAAGATTGATAATTAGGAACATGCATAATTCATTTTTCATTTAAAAATAAAAACTTAAGATATACTTCATCAGTATTTGTACTTTTCCTAAGATTTAATCTCAAAGTATATGCTTGACATTAAGACTCTATGGAGCACTCTTGCATAGATTATTCTTAGTGTTGCCACAAATTGTCACTTCTTCCATTGATCATTTACATAGCCCATCAAGAACTATCAACATACTGTTTGCATGATCATCTAGAGGTATACCTCTGGATGATTATCGACCTTTAGATGAACAATTCAGCATATAAGAGCATAATGACATAACTTAAATCAAGCAAAGGCAATCTTATCATGCATATTATACCCATTCAAAGTGAAATCTCCAAATGGCCAATCCATGCATCATACTCTTTCCATCAACTATACAATCATAAAAAAGAATCTCCACATTGCATTTTGCTTTGAATTGCAGTATCATACATGTGTCATAAGTCATAGCATCATCTTCATCCTCTCCAGCCATATTTACATCATGCAAAGAGGAATACAACTAATCCCATTAATTGCAAAAATTATTGTATTCTCATTCGCTCCATCACGAGGATACAAATAATGATGACAATCTGCTATGTTAGTCTAGCCGCTCGATTAGCCAGATTAGGGGTAAGATCATTCTTAGCCATTGATTAGCTTTCTTTCTCTTCTTGCTCGTCTCTTCACTTTCAAAGACAAGAAATGGTTCTCACTTGTCTTTATGCTCCTCTAGCTTTGTACCATGCACAAATAATTGGCGCTTTGATACCAACTAGCCTCTCAGTGCAATGATAAAATCCCACAATAAGAGACTAAGATGGATATGAATAATATAAGAATTCTTGGAGAGAAACCTAGAGGCCTACTAATCAAACTAGGGGACTAGGGGAACCTCAATGGGATGACTCTGCTCAATTTTGGATTTATTCTCACTATGGATTGCAAGTTTTGATGTTGATATTGAGTTGTCACAAAATAGTAATAAACTGTAATGATCACTATCTTTAACTAGAAAATAGAAGAACAAAATCAATTTCTTCTTTTGCGAGTATCATCTAAATTGAGATAGCACATAGTAGCGACAATTACAGACAGTAATAGCCGCAAGCAACAACCACCAACAAGTCCGAAAACATCGAAGTAACAAAATCAAAGAGAAGAGGTTCAATCATGAGCTAAAAGATCAAAAACCAAATGCTAACAAGAGAAGCTTTAGGAGAAGAAATAATGAGGGAATGAGACTTTTGGGGAAGATATTTAATTGATTTCATTGCAATAATTAAGGACATTAAAAAGGAAAATATAGCAAAGGATAGAATCTAATATATTCTTTAACTCCACAAAAGATGACCTTATCTATAATAATAAACTAAATAAACTCAAACCTAAAAATAATAATAGCAAGAGTTATCTTGATTGCAAATTAAAAATAAATTTAACCAAAAAATAGTTTAGTAGTCTAATTTATCTTCTACTGAAATTAGGATGGGGCATTAAAAAGAATTACCACTATTAAAAATTTATATGAAGAAATCAAAATGTTAAAATTTAAATGAACACAAACATTAGGTTATTTCATGATATGATACTCAAATTATGATTGGGATGAAATATAATGTCCCCTGCACCAAATTAGCAAAAAATGAGATTCTTTTATCGAATGATGTTGACGATGGCAATGATCACCTCTTGCTTGACATGTATCCCGAAGGTGAACAACTCCTCTCATATGTCTTGGAGGATGACCCCACCATTATATTCTTCAATATAGCCATTAAATATATAGATGAGTCAGATTATCAATGTTGTCCACCATAGCATAAATTATTTTTTTCCTCATCTTTACTCTTAATGTGTAACTTTCAATATTTTTCTTTGATATGACTAGCTATTTGGAAATGAACACAAAACATCCCAAAAACATTGGTTTTTTTTCTTCATTATTTTGGAGAAAGAACAACCCTCTTTGAATGGTTCTTGAGCCTACTACCTTCTGCCTTAATTCTAGAGCTTTATGGTCATTTCCATCATACTGGCATGGCCAAGATCGATGTTTGGAAACAAAAAAAAGGTCATTTACAATTGAAAATAAAGTCGTGGTATACTTCATCAATGTGTGTGTCTCCCTAACATTGAATATCAAAGTATTTGCTTGATGTCAAAAACTCTATACTTGATGTTCGTTGTGTTGTCTAAAATTATCACTATCACCCATCATACCCCATCATGTAAAACTCTCAATGTGTTAGTTGGTTGCACGAGCACCACCCAAGTCACTTATTGATGGTTATTCATCTTTTGATAGGCATTCCACCACATAAGGGTATGATGGCTTAACTTCAATCATGCAAAAACAACCTTGTCATGGAAGTTAAAAAAAGTGAAATAAGTTTTCAACCAACTAATCCATGCATACAGCTTCTTGACAATTATAATTAGGAATCTCCACATTGGCTTCTAATTTAAATGGTCACATCCTTCATACATGATAATCATTTCATCATCTTTATCCTCTCCAGCCATGTTGACATTAAGCATTGAAGGAGAAATACAATATGGCCCACTAATCACAACAATGATTGTTTGCATCCTCATTCAGTCCATCATGTTGGCTATATGGTATATTAGCGTAACCATCTGATTAGCAAGATTGGGGTTAGGATAGTTATTATTCATTTATTAGCTTTCTTCCTCCTCATCTTATCAATCTTTTTGCTAAGCTTTCAATGTGTCCCTACAACAAGAAGCAATTCCCACTTGTCCTATACTACACGCCAAGGATTGAAGCTCTAATGCCAACTTCATCAATAGCTAACCTCTTGATGCTACACAATAAAAGCCCACAATAAAACGCTGCAACATATATGAATGGCATTGTAATTCTTTAGAAAAGAACCCTGGAGTTCTATCAATACAAATAGGGTATCAGAATGGAGTTTTCTTGAAATAACTTCCGTTCTCAATTTTGGATTTGTTCTCATTGCCAAAAGCAAGTTCAAACGCTGATTCTGAGTTCCCCTTCACTAAAATAGCAACAAACTACAATAATTTGCCATCATATTAGTTATAAATAGCAAAACAAAACCCTTTCTCTTCTTTGTACAAGCATCAACCAATCCAGGATAGAACATAGAAGGAGAAAAGCAACCAATAACAACAGCAGCAGCTATCAAGAAGAAATATAGGAGCAAGTAATGATGACAGAGTAAAGGGGTTCAACCATGAGTAACAAGACCTGAAACCATGCGCTAATGGGAGAAGCTTTGAGAAGAGAAAGAAGGAAAGGAGACTTTTTTGGAGAAATTTTTTGATTGATTTCAATGTAAGAATTAGGAATTCATAACCTTAAAAGTAATTACAACATATGATAACAAACTTCATAAAAAAGGAAATCCTATCTATAATAATAAACTAAATAAGTCCAAACTAAGAAATAATTCTATCAAGAGTTACTTAAATCCACAATTTAAAACTAAAACACAAGCTTGTTCAAATAAGTTTCAAGGTCAAATTTCTAATCAACAATGTCAACAAATCAGAAAAAATAGAAGCAATTAGTAGCGAGAGAGAGAGAGAGAGAGAGAGAGAGAGAGAGAGGGGATTCAACCATACACTACATAACCCAAAACAAGCGCTAATGAGAGAAGCTTTGGAAGGAGATATAAGAAGAGAAAGAGATAATTTTGAGGAGAAAATGTTTTTTATTGCATTAATTAAAAATTTAAAAAGATAATTACATTTAAACAAACTCCACTGAAAGAGGAAACACTATCAATGATGACAAATTAGATAATTCAAACTATGATATTCTAGCAAAAGTTATATTAATCTTGAATATAAACATAAAAACAAACTTATCCAAACAAAATTAAAAAATTAAACTCATATCCTATCGTAACTTGAACATTGATCCAATTGTCCAACTTCTAAGGCCTCATTCTCGCTTATTTAATTGCTTATGGACTCCTTGTGACATCCTCAATGATCTCAACAATGTGATCTAAGAAACACCATCAGTAATTTATATGGAAAAATCAGACCGTTAAAACTTCAACAAACACAAACCCCAAATCTGTTCACATTATTATGCCCGGATTACGAGAAACTTCTTTTTCAGACTCCTACTAAATGGACCAAAATTTGATCATCATCATGACATGATCCCCAATTAGTAAAGGGCTAAGATTCCAATGCCAATTTCCAAAATTCCCTTTCCTTTATATTTAGATTTAATCTTTTTTTACAATTGTAAGGCTATCTTTCTCTCTTATAAGTGAAACCTTTACATGGATAAAGACTAAATTAAGCTTGGAAGGAAACAATTGTATGGTTATCCTGTGTTGTTCATCTTGCTTAATTATGCATAATATCTGGCATAAATTTTCTTATCTTGTTATCATCTTGCATGGTTCTTGGATAATACCCTAAAGAAACCCTTTCTTAAAAACATTAAGAATCTTCATCCTATTCATGCATAGGAAAACTTCCGGGTGAAGAGTTGGTTTCTTGCAAACTCCTAAGTTGGCGCCTTGATTTCTTGCCAATAAAGCTTGGTCTCATAAAAATCTTGAATCAATTGGTATCATTATACGATTGTATGTGGTGTAAAGTTGATTCCAAATCATATTCGTTATTAACATGTATAATATGCATGTAATCATATACTTCTACATTCATAAGATATAGATAATAGTATTAAGGAAGCACTAAGTGTTTCATTTAAAAGAAATCTCAAGCACCTATCTCATTAAGAGAATCTAAACCTCACATTCTAAAAATATTAAAAAATTAGAATTTAAAATATATAAAAACTACTTTTCCTTCAATCATCCCACCTTTCTTATATTTAGCTAACATACTAACTAAAAGGGTTTAAATTCACAGATTTAGTTTTTTAAAATACAAATTAACGAAATAAATGATATGACAGCCTTTTTGGTCTCCATAAGATTGAATTTTTAAATTCATTTTCTTACATTTTTTAAATTTTAAGCCATGTTATATTATTTTATTTATTATTAGCATTAAGTTGCTTGAAATTAAGAAGAAAATATATATTTGGACAATATCGTAAATGTGAATAAAAATAAGCAATATGTATTTAGTGCTCGATTGCTTTTGCTTATGCACATTATTAATATTAGATATTGAAAATATTTTAGACATCCATCCATATTTTAATCTAAACAAAATGATTTATCTAATTCGTTAATTATATTATCAACTTAAAAACTAATCTTAACCATATTTTCATCAACTTTAATATTTTTTAAAGAAAATCCCTAATAATATAATTACTAATTAGCTAAATGAATTTACAAATAATATTTTTTAGAAATTGTTTTAGGAGAAATTACATACATACCACATAATTCTTATGCATATATATCTAACACATAAATCATTATATTTATTTATATAACACCCAAATAATTAAACCTCATCAAAAAATATTAATAACATAACTTTTCTAAAGTGAAATATACATTTTCATACATAAATTTTGATGTGAGTTAGACTCTAAAGTATTATATAAATAATTATGAAAGCTTAAGCGCTAAATACATAAATATATAATTATGTTACATGCAACATGTAAATCCCACAATTTTTATCTATAATATAAATTCTTTAAATTCAATATCATATCATTGATTACAATTTACAACATAAAAATTACATGTGGATTGAGTTTCAACAATTTTCATAATGATTTAATCATTCAACAACAACAACAACAATAAGCCTGTATCCCACTATATGGGGTCAGCTATATGAATTCTTTTTTCTCCATTATATCCTACAAAGTGTTAAATTCTCATTTAAATCTACTTAAAAATAACATTTTTAATACTTTATATACAAGTATTTTTTTCTCTCTCTACCTTTATTAACATAGGCCGGATATAATACATCTACTCTCCTAAGTCCATGGTTTAAAAAGGCGTTTGAGGCATACGCCTCGAGGTGCGCCTCGATTCAAGGCGCAACTTGGACACCTCGAGGCTTAAGCCTCGGTGTTTTGGTCGAGACTTACGATTTTCTTCATTGAGGCGTAATGCCTCGAGGCAATTTGAGGCGATGCCTCAATCAATTTTATTTTGTTTTTAGTTCAGAAGAGTAAAGAGTGCTTATTAGATTTAGGGCTTCGTCTGTTCAAAACATTTGTTCCAATCTTCACCCCCCCCCCCTTCTACAGCTCACAGCAAAGGAAACGCTCTCTCAACTTCGTGTGCACTGCTTCAGCCTCACTTCGAGCTCTTCATGACGAGGTATCAATCCATTCTCCCTTTCGAGCCAGTGTAGGCTTCAACAGCTTCGTGAGAAGCAATTATGAAATTTAAGACGTGTATTGCTTACACGAGGCATTTATGTTAAACTTAGATCAGCTTAATCTATATTTGTTAAGGTTTAACAATTTCATCTTCCTCCATTGCTTTTTCTAGTTTAGGTCAAGCCAGAAGTAATCAATTGGTCACCACAAATAATTTTTCCATAATTTTTAAGCACCGAGGTATAAATTGCATTTGCTATTTCTTCTTTTTTTTAACTTTCTTTATGAATACATAATTATTAGCTGTCAGGGCTCTTTAATTGCAATTGCATTTTAAAAAAAAAATCACCACGAATAATTCTTTTTCATTTGAATCATATTTGCTATAGCTTTCACTTTTTTTAAATTTATATGATTAAATTGTCGTCATATCAAAAACTTTTTTTAAAGAGTGATTTTTGTTAATATTTATTTGAATCTTATGTTCCAGTAATATTTATCTTTAAACAAGTCATTATATTCATAATTTACTTAATATTTTGTCATGTTATAAGTTATTTATAACTTTTTAGTATTTAAATTTTTATGTTTTAAGGCTTACGCCTCGATCCGCCTCGCCTAGCTAAGGCAAAACTCCTCGATTCCCGAAATTGCCTTTTTAAACCTTACTCCTAATAGGGTCCTCGGAAGACAAATGTTTTATGTGACCAAACCATCTAAGGCGACTCTCTAATTTTATGTGCCACTAAAGCTACTCCAGCCTTTTCATATATAAACTCATTTTGCATTTTGTCTCTTAAGTGTAAAGCCGCTCATTCACCTAAGCATCCTCATCTTAGCAACATTTAATTTTATGCTTCTCTTTAATGGTCAACATTCTATGTCATAAAGCATTGCTACTCTCACCACCATCTTATAAAATCTTCCCTTAAGTTTGCACAACAGGCCTAATGAATTCCTCCACTTCAACCATCCAACTTGAATTCTACAAATAATATCCTCATCTATTTCACCATCACTTTGAACAATAGAATTGAGATACCTAAAATGTGCACTCTTTTAAATGACTTGATCAACAATATCATAATCTCATCACTAGATATATAACTGTAGAAATTCAGGATCCCGAGCACTTAATTTTGATGGTGACAACTAATACTTACTGAATTTATATGGACTTCCTTTAAGAGTACAAATATTTATCTTTGTCTATGAGCACTAACATTTCAGGTCAGATACACATTGCTCAAGATTGCTGGAGACTCAAACTGGGTAGAATAGGATACTGAAAAACTTGTAATTTTTATTTTCTTTATTTTTATTTTCTTGAGTCTGCCACAAAAGCATGTATGTAAAAGGAGCAACCATGCACACGCACAGAGGGAGATTTGTTTTCATGTTAAAAAAATTTTTACAAACCTATCGTACTGTACGATTTTCAATCGTATTGTACGATGGATCATTAATACTTAGGCTAACGGCTATTTCCAGACGATAAATTTTATAACCTAACCGTACTGTACGATGGTAACCGTACTGTACGATGAGGTTCAATTGAAAAACACTAGCCGCCAGAATAAGTTTGGTAAGTTTATTATTTTGATTTTCTGAACTATTCGTACTGTACGATCCAGATCGTACTGTACGATTATTTAAATACTTACCAAAATTATCTCCCGTAATCGGGAAATAAAACTTTGATTTCTTAATTAAATTAGATCGTACTGTACGATACTATATCGTACCGTATAATAGTCAGAGACGATTTCATTCGTCCCTTTAATCGTATCAGACGAAATCAAGGTTTTTTGTTCTATTCGTCCTGGATGATATTCATATCGTACTGAACGATAGCCTGAAAATGAACTAATCGTACTGTACAAATAGTGCAGTGCTGGACAATTGTCAGAGACAAATTTGCTCATCCCAGAAATCGTCCCACAGATCATCCTGTACGAATAGTTGAAAACAACATGATCGTCCTATACGATATACATATCGTACAGTACGATATTTGTAGAATTCGAGAATTGTTCGTCTGTGCTCGTACTGGACGAAGCTGTAATTGAACTGATCGTACTGTGCGATGTTATATCGTACTGTACAAACAGAAACGAAAAAGTTAAAATTTTTAAGATTTTCTGAAGCCTGATTTAAAAAGAACTTTATTTTTTTAATTGAGTGTTGTTGGTATGTCTTCTTGCTGTGAGAGGCATTGAGAGAGGAAGGAACTCTTGAAAGAGAAGTTTTCTTTGGAGAGATCCAGGGCTTGTGAGAGGAAGGTGAAGGTGAGCTTGAGCGTGAGGGAGGAGTGTGAGGGGATCATACGGTGGCTCCAAGCTAGCTGCATGCTTTGCTCCTCTTGTGGCTTTGGGGAGTCTTGGGAAAGTTCTCTAGGGAAGAGAGGCTTCAAGATCAACACCATCAAGGTACTCTGCCGTCTCCAGGAGGGAGAAAAAGGAGAAGGTCTGCTGCCATCACCAGGAGGGTGACATAGCGATTGGTATTCCGCCACACCGGGGAAGGTGAAAGTGAGTCTTGTAAAGACTTCTCCGTTTTGCTGTGGGAGCAAAATGAGAGTCAACTTTTAGTAGTGCAAATCCCGGAGTGGAGGACTCCGGGGAGAGGACGTAGGTCAAGTGACTGAACCACTATAAAAATCTCTAGTGTGCTTTTTCCATTTTTACCGCTCTTTACTTTTCACGCATATTATTTACTGTTTTTAATTATTTGGTGAAAAGTTTGATCTTGATCGTGTATTGTGAAATTTGCAATTGTGTCACCAATATCGTTGTTGTGAATAAACTACTAGCTTCCGCATTCTACTTATTAAATTGCTATTTTAAAAATACCAAAAAAAAATTAGAACTCCTGTTCAGGTTTAAATTTTTAAAATACCAATTCACTCCCCCTCTTGGCGTATCTCGGACTTTCAATAACTACTAAAATTACACTCAATGTATTCAATTTTAGATCTATTCAAATGAAAACCTTTAAACTCTAAGGTTGACCTCTATAATTCAAGTTTTTCATCTAACTCCCTCTCAAGTCTACTCTACAATAAAAATATCATCAACAAAAAGTTTACACCAAGGTACATTCTCTTGCAAATGTCTAGTACGAACATCCATGACTAAAGATAATCAAATTACATATCAAAACCATTTTAAATTGTAGGGTCACTCATATTTCACCAAACCTAATCATCCAAGCCAATTGAATGTCTCAACATTTTAAAATCATAATTATCTTATCATTCGCTATTCATAATGAAAACTTTGATGCATCAAATTAATGAAAACCCCATCTAAAATATTCTTAAATTTATGCACGTCACAACCAACTAATAGAAAATAGGAAATTTAGCTTCCCACTTCTTTGATGGACAACTAAACTCTTTTAGATGTGATATCCTCAACTTTCATTTCCAAAAAAGAGAACCATCACTTCCTATAACAATACATTTTAATAGTACAAATTAGAGTTAGCAAAGCCAGCGTAGTACACCCATGGTTTAAAAAATCATTCTAGGCGCACGCCTAGAGACGCGCCTCGAACTGAGGCGAACAATGAGCGCCTCGAACTGAGGCGAACAATGAGCGCCTCGAGACTTAAGCATCATTAGTGCAAGTGAAGCTTACAACTTTTTTAAATGAGGCACACACCTTGAGGCTTAATGCCTCATGGCATTTCAAGTCAGCGCCTCATTATAGTTAAATTTTATAATTTTTTATTATATATTATTATTAATAATATATATTTTTTTATTCTATTATGGAAAGAGAATGAACCAATTAGCTATAGGATAAATGAACAAGGTTGAATGGTTGTCATGTTTAATAAAAATTTAAAAGATAAATACTTAAAATTGTAGAAGCGAATAATTGGTGATGATGAAATAGATCATTTGGTTGTTAATGATTTATTTTTTTGTTTTGAGGCCTACGCCTCGATCCGCCTCGAGGCTTATGCCTCGCCTCGCTGAGGCAAAACACCTTGATTCCCGATTTTGCTCTCTGCACCATTTGCTTGGTGCAATAAGTAAGCAAGGGTGAAAATAACACACTATTTCCACCCTGCATTAGCAATAGCTACGGCGCAAAGCACCTGTAATGCACACTAATTTATTCATTTATAATTTAAGATCTAAATTTAATATTTGTATTATTAATTATATTTATAATAGTTTTTCACATTTAAAATTTATTACATTAGTAGGGTATTAAGTAGTCAAGTCCAAGCTCTTATCCTATCTCTCGCATAATATGTCTCAACTTTGGCTCGAGTACATAGCATGCCCAGTTCTCATCCCATCTCTTACATATCCAATCTCGCCTATGACTCAAGAAACACCGCAAGCCTAACTCTCATTCCGTCTCTTGCATTTCCGTCACTCTCTCAAACTATTGCAAGATGTTCATCTTTACTCAAATCTGGGGCATCTCAATAATCCACACATCATTCGTCTCCATCGTTGGCCCATTCATCTCTATTTAACTACCCTCGACTCTAAAATCATCACACGTCGAACCCATTCATCTCTATTTGTCTGCTTCAACTCGCAATTTCTATTTCTACGAAAAAGAAGGGGCTTGACAAGGCTTTGAAAAAGGTATCTGTTTTCCCCTTTGACTTCAAATTTACTATTTATTAATTGCATTTTGGTGTCCAAAAATTTCTAGTGTATATGGTTGGGGGTTTAATCTGTAATTTGATGTATTTTCTAATGTATGGGGATGTTGAGGAGGATTCAAATTTTTTTGTGTAATGGCTTTTGTATTTTGGTATTTTCAATTTCTATTATTATTACATACTCAAAAGAATGTCTAATTTAATTCAAACTACAAAGAAATATCCTGAATTAAAAAATGCAATCTTTGCAAAAGGTGATAACAACTGAGTGATGTGTATTTTATGGCAAAATGACAGAGAAGAATTACTCATCACAAACAATATTTTGTTGGGGCGTTTATAAATGCTAAGGCCTGTACTAATTTCCTTAACATGCTCAAATTGAAATTCATGATTCTTTACAAAAGAAGAAAGAAAATAAAAGACCAAATTAATAAAATAATCAAATATTATTTAAAGAAGAAGAAAGTTAAAAGACAAAATTAATAAAATACCACATGTTCATATTAAAGAAAATGATGATTTTGATATGAGGATGATGATATTTTACAACAAAATCAAATGCATTTAGCCAAAGTTCAATGACCTCTATGCTTAAAAAATTAGGGGCTAAATGATCGTTTGATATCTTTTTACTCAAGATCCAATTAATGTGGTAAAGAAAATAATACATAAGATGTAGAATAAGATGGATGTTGCTAGGAAAGAGATGAGAGGAGCAACAATCCAAGTAGATGATGCTGGCATACCCTTCAATGTTATTAACTATGACAACTTCCCTATCGCAGTAAAGACATTTGGACAATTTGGTCCTAAGATGAAACCATCTACTATCATGCGGTGCGATTTCCTTATTTGAAGAAAGAGGTGAAAAACATATAGCAACTACTACAACAACATAAAGAAGATTATTTTAGATATGTTTGCTCTCTTATGGTTGATGGTTGGACATCCCATACAACAACAACAACAACAAGCCTTTATCCCACTATATGGGGTCGGCTACATGAATCTTTTTTTTTCTCCATTATGTCCAGTTAAGAGTCAAATTCTCATTTAAATCTAATAAAGAAAGGTCATTTCTAATATTTTCAAACCAAGTCTTTTTAGGTCTACCTCTACCTTTCTTAACATAGACCAAATATAATACATCTACTCTCCTAACAAGGTCATCGGAAGGCCGACGTTTTACATGACCAAACCATCTAAGGCGACTCTCTCTAATCTTATCTATCTCTGGAACTACTCCAACCTTTTCCCGAATATGCTCATTTTGTATCCTATCTCTAATAGTAAGTCCACTCATCCACCTGAGCATCCTCATCTCAGCAACACTTACTTAATATTGTTGGACATCCCATAATACAATAAAAAGATAATATGTTAAAGGATGACATATTAACTTTCTATTTAAACTATGAAGTAAAAATTTGGTATACATATGAAACAAAAAATTGTATATGACAAAGTGACAAGATATAAATAGCATGAAATAGAAGTGAAATCCAAATATTACAAGAGCAAAATAGCATAAAATATAAAAATTGCATTAAAATATCATATAATATTAAGTTTAAATCCAAATTCCTTCTTTCTCACTTCCCTACTCATCCACATTTAATTCCTAAAGAAAGCTAAAATAGTTGGCAACAACTCAGAAAACACATGCACTACCATCACTGAAGGGGTCTTTATTTGAGTCATCGTCATATCAAATTGGTCTCTCTCATGCCTCATCCTGTGAAGTCCAATGCCTCCCAAACTAATCATTTATTTCAGTCATATTCCTCTTTTATAAATATTTGTCATTAACATAAAGATGAGAGCAATACTCCAAAATTTTTAAAGGAGGTGATTGTGGCGTGCTTCTTTCAAGTGACCCCTGGAGATGGCTATGGTGGTGGTGGTGGCTGCAGCAAAGGCAGTGGGCTGGAGGTCAAGGCAGTCAAGAGGAAGCTGTTGCAGCTCGAGAGTGCATGAAGGCATGATTTGTTCAGGGCTTTAGTTTAAATTTTGGTAAGTTTTAAAAATATATAAATAGGGAGAGGCGTTCGCTCACGCCAGTGCAGCGAGCCGCACTTAGCAAAATTGAGTTGCATGCCTCATAAAAAAAGCTCGAGATGTAAGCCTTGAGGCGTTTTTCACCAAAATTGCATTGAGGTGGGATTCAAGGCGAGCCTCATATCACGCAATTTTAAACAATGGATATCCTTGACATTCAAAGACTAAGGCGATGCTTTGAGAAGGCGGTGGCAATACATAATTTCATTCATTCAAGACCACAATTGCTTGACTAAATGATGAGATGCCTAGTTAAGCCTGCCAAGAATCATGTTGATACTACCTTCTTGACATTATAATGTTTTTATCTGCAACTAATGAATTTTGAATAAAATGTTTTTATACAATGATTTCGTGTTGGATCCTTATTTAATGGATGTTAAGGCAAAGCAAGCACAACAAACTATTTGGAATCAATCTTTTTGGAATATTGTGGTACATGCACTTAAAGTAGGCAGCCCTTTATTGAAGGTCCTTAGATTAGTTTATGGAGAAAAAAATCCTCCGATGGTTACACGTATGAAGTAATGGATTTGGGCAAAAAAGCAATTGATATTTTAACAGTAATGCTAAGTACAAGCAAATTTATGAAATTATTAATAAAAGATGGAAAGTGCAGCTCCAATGACTTTTGCATGCATCTACAAATCTCCTAAATCCCAAATACTTTTTCAGTAACCTTGATGCTGAAAAGACAAGGAAATATCTAATAGATTATTATCATAGAATATTGTTACAAAAACCATTGGTGTTTATGCATTGAAAGATTAGGTAAGAATATCGATAAAGAAGATAAAATTTGTAATTAGTTGACTGGATATATTAAGGGTGAAGGACTTTTTTATATTCCTCTAACCCTAAGACAAAGGATCACTCAAGCATCCAAAAAGTATAATTTTAGGTAAAATTATGATTAGTATTAAATAATATTTTGACACTTAAATAATAAAGGTTAAATCCTTCTAGCTAACTGGATGTTAGCATGTGGCCAAGGTGCTCTACATTTACAAAGTTTTGGGATTAAGGTGTTAAGCCTAACTCATAATTCATTTGGACCTGAACACAATTGAAATATATTTAGCATGCAAGTACAAAATAAATTGTCCATTGATTTTTACAATGGAACTTTATAATTTAGTAATTTTAATAATTTTTAACTAACTTTATAGCAAAAGAAGCAGGATAGATCATAGTAGCCTCAAATATTTAATTTATGTAAAATAAAATAGGGCCTTAATTCGTAGATACAATCATCATAACATTAGTGACCATATCTCTTTAAAAGATATAAATGACGCTAAAAAATGGATGATGAGTCAAATAAAGACAATGACTTGGTTAAGGGTGATAAAGATTTAACATAGAACATTGTTACAAAAGCCATTGGTGTTTATGAAAAAGTTAATGATATTTGAGAGCTATCAACAAACAAAGAAAAGGAATCTTCATCTAAGCTTAGCATTACTGTAATTTAACATGAAGATGATCAGTGCGATGAAGAAGATTATGATTTGGGATAAGATGATATTGAAGAAGAAAATAAGGCTTTTTTGAGTTATGATGATGATGATAAATCTCAAGAAGACTATTTAATTTCCTACAAAAGAAATATTAAACTTACAAAAACAATTGTAATATTTTGAATTTTATAAGGTTGAAGTGTTGAGCACTTAAACTTAAGCACCACTTTTATTATTTTTATTATCATAATGGTTTATTTCTAAATTTAGTAATCTTTAATGTTTATCTTTATTCATAATTTTTTAATATTTTGCTTAATGTTTAAAATAGCGCATAGCAAACCGTGCGCAATGCACTATAGTTCCATGGGGACCTTTGTGCTATGGCGTAACCGTGTGCAATGCACTATGGTTCCATGGGGACCTTTGTGCTATGGCGTATCATTCACCATTGACAATTATGCCTCTAACTTATAGGAAAGCAAATAGATACTTGAAGCACATATAAAACATGTTATTTTGATCATTTGCACTTTGATGATGGGTGTGCTTGTTGTGCTCTATAATTTATAACAAACACTATTTTGAATTATTGACAAGTATAACAGAATAGACGCAAAACACAATGCATGCTGATGTTAGAACATGTGATTACTAACAAATACAAAAAACATCAATTGCACATACCGTTTGCTTGCTTTGCAACTGGAAGATCCTCTTCAGACTCAGAATCTGAACAAAAAATAAAAAAGTTAATGACAATCCCAAATAGATAAACTCCACAGGCCATATAACATTTAAAAAATAAAATATCTTACCAGAGAAATAATCTTCGGACGTGATGCAAATGATAATAGAGTAAAAGGAAATTATTGGATAAAAATTAATGTTTCATGAAAAAACTGAGACAATCCTAGTTAATAAAAGTTAAAACTATAATGGACAAAAAGGATATTCATAGCGCTGATAAACGCTCTTATAACCAACAAAGAATACACTAGTATTCTTGGAACCATGCGATAACTCGAATTCCTTCTCAAAGACAAGGTCATACTGAATTTGAGCACACTTCTCTGTAGAAAGGGTTCCAATAACTAGTTTTTGGTTGTTGACATTGACAAAAATTGGGACATTTTCACTCCCCTTTTCCTTCTTACTTTCCCCAAGAGAAGCCTGCATGATAACAGCAAAGAGAAACTAAAACAACCGCTTAACACTCCCATAAGTGAAGCAAAAGTCACATCAAAAGAAACCTGTGAAAGATGCAAAACTCTGTCATCCCCTGGCTCACATTTAACAGCCTGTCCAGGTTTAACTTCAGTACCTGAAACAAAAACAATTAATCTGGACTAAGAAATAATCATGTCCACTAATTATGCCATAGTCAACGATGGGCGCCAGGCCTCAACCAATAACTCAACAAGTTGTTTCAGAAAGCAATCAGCGCACATAAGAATTCTTCTGTAATGTAACATACTTCAAAAAATCCCATCAAATTCATATCAATCTCGCAACTATCAGATAATACCCAAAATAATCTTATGTGCAAATATGAAGGAAGGATAAAGCCAAAAGAATTACAGCTAAAGCTCGAAAAAATAGAACAACGAGAAAATCATTAAAAGAACTACAATGATCTTTTTAAATCGACAAATGCGCTGTAATTATTCTCAGTAATTAAAACACAAAAACGTCGTTTATAAAACTTGCTTTGCGGAGAAAAAAATGGTAGACAGGTGCAGAAATAAGGAAAGCCTAGCCCGCCCAGATTAAGAAAAGGAAATGGAAGCAATGAAGGGAATGAACACCGCAGAATTACCCCAGAACTCCATTAGAGCAGACATTATCCGAGAGATGGATGGATGAATGGATGACAGAAATGGCAATTGAGACAAGAAAGCAGCAGAGCGGCGACGGCAACTGCGAGCGCGAGGCCGATAGAGGTGAAGGGGGTTTAGGGTTTCGGAGGTTTGAGGGCCTTTTAAAGAAGAAGCAGCGGAAGACAACTATCGCAGTAGTATTACTGGCGATCGGCAAGATCCACCGTCGCTTCGTTTGGACAGCTTTACACCGTCAATTTTTTTTTTTTTCCTTATTTTAAGAAATTTTTTATTAAAAAATTATTTTATAAAATAATAAAAAAATCATCTCAAAAGACTTTGTTTATGGTAAGATTGATTAATTAATTAATTAATTAATACAAGTTTAGGAATTTGAAAACTAAGGAGCCTAATCATTTATTAAGAAAAAGAAAATATTATTCTTATTTAAATCATTATTATAATAATATAATACAAAATAAATAATTAAATAAGATGGGGATGAGTCGATGAGTTGAATGGAAGTGTGGGACTAGCTCAAATTTGACTCATTAGCTATTGAGTGACACAGAATTATTTATTGAGTCGAGTCCGATTAGGCACACGAGTTGGCTCAGTTACACCTCTAGTCTCATTTGATTGCTCGTGTTAAATAATCTTTTTGATAAAGTAATTGAACAAAATAAATTTATAATTTAATTGGAGATAATTCCCCCCAAAAAATGGGGATAATTAGTTGTTAATAGCTTTTTCAAATTTTGTAATTTTTTTAATGAAAAAAATTCTTTCAAGGTTTTTGACTAAAATTTTGGCTATTATGAGCGTTAAAATTCTTGGATGTGCTTTAACATTAATGTAATATATAAGTAATTAAAATTATATAAAACTCGAAGCATATCTAAGGGCTTTGATCCCCAATCTTACCACTGTTTTAGTTAAAATATACTGTCAATTTCTTTTTCTTCTTTTATTCGAGTGAATGTGCAGGATGCACACATAAAAATCAAGGTGGGGAAATTGTGTGCGACACGTGCACATGCGGATCAAGGCGATTCAGCCATGTATAGTGAAAATGCACATAGATAAATATAACAAAGTAGCGCATGATAAGTGTACATATGGGTCGAGATAAGGCAAATTGTGGTTGTCAATAAAGCATGCATGTAAGAATCATTGGAGAGGGAGTCTGATGGTGAAGAAAGTTGGGTTATAAGGTGTTGGCATGATTAGTTTGGATAAATTGGAACATCCATAACTAGTGGAGGACGGAGGTTGTGGATAACAAGGAGGAAACTAATGCCGACATTATCAGGCGGGGCACTAAAACACGAAGAAATGTGTGCAAGCCTACAGATGATGGAGGCCTATGGGACCATTAGAAGTGTGTGCTTATTATAGCATTTATCAGTGTGCAAAGATATGGAGAGTGATAAGTGCATTCATAGTCATGTTTGTGGGATGGGGGTCGACAAATGAATAAGCAAGGATAGTCGTAGGCTTTGTGCATGTGGCTATGAGCAATAAGCTACTCTGGTGTTTGATGGCACAACTATTGCTACTCATGCATGTGGGTGTATACTAACAACTAGCATGCTGGGGTACCTGGATGCAGATGGTCACAAACTATATATGCATGTTTGGTTATGAGGACATGTGTTGTGCATTGTGTGCATGCATGCAGGCTACACAGTGCTAGGCAGATGAGTGCATAAGTATGAGGTGAACTGCTGAGCAAAGGAAAATCAGGCACGAGGGTTTACATTCTTCTGACATTATATAGCTTAGTTTACATTCTTCAAACATTTTTATTTTTTTACTTATCTTTACTTGCTTGGATGAATGTCTATATGTTGATTCATGAACTAATGTTCTTATGCTCTTGAGTTGAGTGAATTATATCAATTGTGCTTAAAATACTTATGCACTCGCACTATTAATGTTGATTCTTTTATACCAATATTATATTTTTTGCGCACACTTATGTGGTGCTTTGGTATTTAGTGATTGTATAATCTAAGCTTTTACAATAAATTTGATTAACATAATTATGCTCAATAGTTCTATCACTCGTACATATAATTTTAACCTTATACTCAACACTATTATATAGTTATGTGGTTCTTTTCAAACTGATCAAAGTGAAACCTTTTTTCAAACTTTCACTGTTCCCATGGGCGGATCCCTGTTGTCTTCAGGGTGGGCAAATGCCCACCCTCAAAAAAATAAAAATAAAATATAAAAGAGAGAGTTTTAAAATTCTGCCCCCTCTCAAAAATAATTTTTTGCTCTAATATGCACGTACCTGCCCATCCGAACGGTGTTGGCGAATCGTGTCTCGCAGGAGTCCTCCGGGGTTGCAAGCAGAAGAGGCCGAAGCCTCTGATCCTTTCTCCCTCTCCCGATTCCCTCTCTTATGCGAGTCGCAGCCGAGAGCCGTCGATTATGCACTCGCCGGCTTCAATCCCTTGCATGCCATATAATGAACTCTGATCTTCCTTCCTCCTCTGACCATCCCGCTTTCTGGGTCCGACGAGCTGCCTGCAACTAGTTTGACTCTTTGCACGGGTCAGTTCTTGAATCAGAGCAAAGGGGAAACGAAAATGAGTTGAATTCTTTGCCACATTGGCTTGAAAATATTGCCAAAACAAGCACTCCTCTTCTCCCTTGGCTTCCTGTCAATGTAAGCCATCTTCAAAAAGCAGCCACCTTTGCGTTGGCGAAGAAATCCAGAAGCAAGGAACTGGTTAGCAAAAACGGAAAAATAAACCTTTATTGGAATCAGAAGACATTGATAATTCTCCGCTTCCTCTTCTTATCTAGTCAAGCCAAAAGGCTGCTGCTTTGAAAGTTGAACTCTTGGCTATAGACTGTTGGCAGATTCCCTACACTTGGCTGATAAAATCAGGTAGCTTTGCTTGGAATCAGGAGTAGGAAATGAGCTCAAGGTATTGGAACTAATTGAACCATGGGAGGCAACTGATGAGACCTTGTCTGTTTTGCTATTGCATCTCGTTAATGATGGTGGTTTGTTCTCCAAAAACTGGCTGAGTTAATTTCTTCACTTTATAAGATATTAAGTCGTTGTTTGGTTTTGTGATATTTAGATGTGTTAAGAAGATGCCATTATTATCTCAAAAAGTTTTATGTATTTGGGTCAATGTTATTTTGTTAACTAAGATACCGTTGATATTATTTGAGTTCCTCATCAGAATACATGGTGGTAATTTGACACCCTTGTGCAAAGCATTTGTTGATTTTCTAAATTAGTTCATTATACGAAGTTTAGCAGCTCTTTCAAGAAATCACATGTCTATGGAAAATCGATGGCATACTTTGTCTAGAAAAATCTATGAGAAATCAAATAATATGTCTATGAAATTTCTGTGACATAATGAATTTTGTCTCATCGATCTCATATATATAGATAAAATAAATCAAAAGTAGCTTATTAAAGATGATATTTTATGTGTAAATCTGAAATGGGGAAAAATGGGGCTTGAATAAGTAAAAATGATTCCATCAATATGTATCATAGAGTATATCGTATCGCATAATTTGTAATACCTATGCTCTTATGTTTCTACTCAATATTTAAATTTTGGACCATATTTTGTTGTTGTCATTTTTTTTTCAAAATTTTAGCTTATATATATTTTAAATTTTTAGTATTTAATTTTTTAGATAATGATTATGCCCACTCTCAAAAATAAGGCTAGATCCGACCCTGCCTGACTGACGGTCATTAGTTATTCATTATGCTCTTTGAATGAATGGAAGGTCATTAGTTATTTATTTTGAAAGGAGGGCTAAAATTTTAGAGATAAATAAGGTGTTAATTTCAGGGAGAGGAAAGCTTGAACTTACTATAAACAAATATAAAGTATAAAGTAGGTGGATTGTGTACAATCTTGATTCATTTAACCTTTGAGTTTTAAGAAAATATTCAAATGTATTTAATTATTAACTAAAATGAGTATAAATCAAATTAAAATCAAGTTGTTTGATTCACTTGCAATCCTAACTATTGTACCATAAATTGATATAAAATTTAAAGAGCCAACCAACTTAATTTTGGGTGCTAATCTAAGCTTCGTTTGGGAAAGCTTTTTTACTGCTTTCTAAAATAATTTTTTAGTACAAAAATTTCTTGAACTCGAAAACTTTGTATTAAAAAATTACTTTAGAAAACAATAAATAAGCTATCCCAAACAAAGCCTTAATTGATAAAAACATTGAAAATTATTATCAACATCTCCAAATAAAAATCAACCAACATCAAATCATCAAATTTAAATAATCATATTCATATATGACATACTTAAAATACATTATTATGGATAAAAATCATTGAACTTATAATAGGTACATAAATATGATAAACAAATGAATATATATACATAAATATTTCTATTACTTTTAATATTGACTTTATCCGCTACCAAATTCAAAAATGTAGGTCAGTCAGGTCTACTTATGAGCGAGCTCGAGCTCATAAGTTGAGCTTGAGCCTATATTAGAGTTGCAAATGAACAAAATGCTATGTACTAATATACATAAAGCTCATCGATTATAATTCAATCATTATCCTTTAATTATCTAATCAAACAAACTTAAATACTTACATAAATAATAAGTTATTAAATGAACAATCTTAAGAACTTTGCTACTCAACTCATTTATGATCATTAATAATACCATTTAAAGTCCATAAATAAATTCGATTAAACCTCAAAATACACTCAATTTCCTAATTAGTATTTAATTATCCTAATTATTGATTAACTAGTAATTTATAAACTATTTTTCACCAACTTAAATTTATATATAGATATATACATATAGTTTGCATGCAGAAATTAGTATTGTTTAAATTGTAATGCCTAGCTAAAAATACACTTTTTAAGTTAGAACATGTAAAGCTTGATAATTACAACATGAACGACGTTCGAGCCAAACTCAAACAATTTTGCTAAAGCTTGAATTAAACTCAAGTCGAGCTAAAACAAATTTTTGATGAATAAGCTTGACTTTGAAGAGCTTTGGGCTCGACTTGACTCGATTCATTTGCAAACCTGTAAACTATTGATCTGATGAGTCGAGTTTGAGCTTAATGGATGAGCTCAACTTGGAGCCTAAGCTGAGTTGCCTGGATTTGTGGGCAAATTTCGCTGGACGGATCATTATAATCTAATTTTTTTTCAAGCACACTAAGTTCGTCACAATAAGACTCATCTACATTTCTAAATGAGAAACTCGTCTAAAGCTTGATAGTCACAATGAACCAAGTTTGAGCCAAACTCAAAGCAAGCTCGAATGAATATGAATTTTAATGAACAAAGCTCAAACACTTTCACAAAAGCTTGAATCAAATGTGAGCCGAGCTCTAACAGGATTTAGTAAATGAGATTGAGTTCAAACAACATTCAGCTCGTCTCAACTTGGCTCAGTACATTTGCATCCCTCCCTAGTCATGATCAGACAAGTCAAGTTTGAGTTCAAATTCCAGCCTACCATGAGATAGGTGACCTGAACTTAAATTAGCCGTGACTCGAGCCCAACTTGACTTGTTCACACTCCTAGTCAAACTTACATTCATATTATCAGAATCTATTTCAAAACATTCTCATGTAATTCATATCAAGATAGCAAAGACAAAATATTCAAAATTAGTAAAAATGTATGAAACACAAATAAAAACCAATCATAGATCAATTATATCATAACAAATAATTCAAATACTATCAAAATTTGAAGGTTTATATCATAGCTTCAAATATTCTATTGATCATCTTTATACAGATTGCATCAAGATATCTTGACATGTTCTGTCCATGTCTAACAAATGTTTGCAACAAATATTAGTAACTCCATGATATCATGCGAGGAAACCTTTGCAAATGCTAATTAAGTAAAACATCTTCCCCTTAACAAGGGGGATAGTAATTTACTGAATGAACAAGCATATTACAATTGTCAGTTCAAGCAAAAATGGAGATGCCAAAAAAATGACCATTTTGCACCTTAAATAATTTACAGGAGCAGATAAATAAATAACATAGATTCATAAAGGTACTCGAATGTGGTTTTTCCTCTTCTTTCTAAGTCTACTTACACTTGCAATCACCAGATGACATAATTATACAAGCCATCAGATGAAATAATTATACATTTATACAATATTCAAATTCACAATGCAAGACATGGAGAATAAATTTTGTAATTGTAGCTTACCTGACAGAGGCAAAGGTACCTCCTTCAATGAAAAATGTAGAAGCAGCAGTAGAGCTTTGGCATCCCCAAAGACTCAAAGGAACTGTTAAATAAGCTAAAAGCTTATTCTCCCTGACTGGTGTTAATTAAGCTAGTTTATTCTCCCTGACTGATCAATAAGGGTGCCAACTTGGTCACCGCAAAGCGCTCTCGAAATATTGCTGGGCTCCATAAGATTAAAGAGAACAACTGCAAAAGGACAAAAGATCCAATAAGATAATCATCTATCACTTGTTTCCAATCCATCTAATATATTGCAGAATGGATAAGTTAATGTTAGGGATATTTTTGATATAATTTAAAGATTAGGATGTTATATAAGTAAATATAAATATTTAACTTTTAGATATGTAAATAAGAAAAATTTCAGTGGTATGCATGTAAACCACAAAATTCTTATCTATTTACATAATTAAAATCTAAATATTTATATTTAGATTCATAACTCCCCAGAAATCACATCAAAATATATGCATTAAAAAGATATATTTTAGGTGCTGTTTGATTTGCTAAAAAAAGAGTGCAAAGTATTCTAAATAGAGGGGAAATCAAATTTGGATGTTAGGTTTGTTAAAAAAGAACTACAACATAAAATTTTAATGAATTACTTTTTCACTGCCTAGTTCATTTTTTGATGTATTGTGCATTCACCCAGTTTTGACTGAATTCTTTTTTCACCGTAAACTAACTGTGTTGTTGTTGGCCGTCCCATGTCGCCGGCCACCCCCATCTGTCATAATTACTTGACTTTACATTGCATTTATTTTACTTTAAGCCAGAGAAAAATAAATAATCTCCTGCATTTTTTTACATCCATCCAAATAATTTCAAACATTTCAAATACACTATATTCTTTTTAACTTTGCATTTATTTTTTAGCAAACCAAACAGCCTCTTAATTTAATTTAGTGAGTTATGTTACTGGTATTTTTTTCATGCCTTACAGATTACAGTGCAATATTAGTAAATATAAATATTTAAATATTAGACACATAAACAAATGAGGAATAAGTGGTATGCATGTGAATTCCCCCCTATTCAAAAATATAAAATCTCAAAGCTGATGGAAGGAAACCAGGAATGTTGTTTTCTTCACAGAAAGTAACTGCAGTCATGTCCATCGCAGTGAAACCTCTGGAAACCAATTCTCTGAAAGAGAAGTGCTCAAATGCAGAGCTGTTATTTCGGGAATGGCAGTCATAGACACCATCTGTAGTTCCTTTCAACACAGCCTCTGCATTAACTGCAAAATATACAATATTTGGTCAGTAGATTGTGGACAAAGAATACATAAAAAAGTTAAGGGAATCCTGCTTTGTACAAGATATGGCAACCCACTCTCTGAGGCCCTCAGGGCAGTAGCTGTGTCAGTAGTGAAGAGTGGATTTCCAGTTCCAACGCCAATTCCGCCAAATATAACAATTCTTCCTTTTTCAAGATGGCGGATAGCTCGTCGTCTAATGTATGGTTCAGCAACGTCTTGCATCATGAATGCAGTTTGTACGCGAGTTTCAACGCCAATCTTCTCAAATGACGCCTGGAGCAATATAGCATTCATGACTGAAGCCATCATTCTGTTAAATTATCAACTATTGAAAGTATTAGCTTAAGTACTTACAGTACATACACAAATACTCTATATGCGTGATCAACAACAACAACAACAACATCATCATCAACAACATCAAGCTTTTATCCCACTACGTGGGGTCGGCTACATGAATCTTTTTTCTCCATTATATCATATTTAGAGTCAAATTCTCATTTAAATCTAATAAAAAAAATCTTTTCTAATACTTCATAGCCAAGTATTTTTAAGTTTGTCTCTGTATTTCTTAATATAGGTCAAATCTAATACATCTACTCTCTTAATCGGGTCATCAGAAGGTCGACATTTTATGTGTCCCAACTATCTAAGGCAACTCTCTCTAATCTTATCTGCCACTGGAGCTACTCCAACCTTTTCACGTATAAACTCGTTCAGCATTCTGTCTTTGAGAGTGAAGCTAATCATCCACCTAAGCATCCTCATCTCTAGAACACTTAATTTTATACTTATCTTTTAATGACAAACATTCTACGCCATAAAGCATTGTAGGTCTCACCACTATCTTAAAAAATGTACTCTTATTAATGCTTGTTTATATTTTCTTTATGTGGTCTCTATACAACTTGTGGAACCCGTGATTTAGACTTCAAAGTTGAGACAAAAAAAATTTAGAAAAGCTATGGGAAGAGAATCTGTTAGACCGGCTGGACCGGTCTGACGGGACCAGCTTATGCGAATAGAGGCGGACTTTTCCGCCTCCTGTACGCGCCGAACACATGCCCGTGTGTGCGTGGGCTTTTTAGGAAGGGTTTTTGAGGGAGTTAAAAGGGAAATTTGAATGTAGGGACTGTTTAGAGATTTCCTTTTGATTTGTATGCATTAAATAATTTGTTTTCCTAGGAGTAGGGCATCTTGAATTTGGCTGAAATTTGAGATCTCTTAGTTTCTTTGGGCTCTAGCGGCGTCTAGAGATTTGGGAGAGAAAGATCCTCCTCTCGAATAGAGGATCAATTGTATCTTGATATTTTCCATTTCTATTTCATCAAATAATACAAATTACCTACTGTTTTCCTGTTTTGTGTGGATTTTTGTGGAGAATTCTCGCTGTTTTTTGAAGATTGATAGGAAATACTTGAGATCTACAAGTGTTTCCTATCAGAATCCAAGAGAAATGTTAAAGAATCTTCAAGAGGGAATTTTAAATATTAGGATCTTTAGGAAATAGTTTGTTATTTTTCTCATATTTGATATGTTTCAATCATATTTTTCTATTCATGGAATGTTAAAAATATATAATTCAACAGGTTTATGCCTCACCTCGTGCTGGGTAAAATGCCTCACACTCCGCCTTTTAAAGCATTAATTAGCATTGTCGTTTACCAAAATGTCTGAATAGGTTTGCTGTGCATCTAAAAAATAAGGAAAGGTTTACCGAACATCGAGCTTGATAAAGTTTGATCATTCATCACCTCTACAATCATTTTGGTCCTTTCCTTTTATTTAGGGGATTATAATCCCTTCACCTAAAATTTGAAGAATAAGTGCAGCGCCGGTCTTCATTAAAAACAGTTAGGGAAATATAATCAATTACTGGCTTCCTAAGGATTTGTAGCTAGCAATACATTCTATCACGACCCGGCCCGAAGATTCGAACTAATGAGGCGGTAACGAACAGTCGGACAATTATAATATTTCTTTAATTTCAAACATAGTTTATCATCTACGTTCCAAATAAAGCTGAAGAGCCACTAACACAAATTTTCATCAAACTACTGACACAATTTTCACATCTTAACATATACATAAACCATATATATTGCTTGCTTTCATTTGAGAGTCACCTTCTATAGACGTATTCCTCTCTTTCAGCTATTTTCACTTATCAGGAGACTTACCTGAAAAATATAGTTTTAAAGGTGATAAGTGTTGATACGTCACAAAAAATCGCCTTGATCGAGCACGAATCTTGAGGCATGTTCAAGTTAGAAACTTTAAAAATTAAATTCGGGATCATCTGAATTCCAATTTCAACAAACTTATAGTCGAACTGAACATCTCAAAGAGACGAACCTAACGACACCAAAACCAGTCCAACCCGAGCCCAAATGGGTCTAAATCGAGGGCTCGAACCACATTTGGAAGGTTCAAAGTATTATTTGGACGAAGAAATGATATCCAAATATGGCATGCTTATAGTCAAATCGAGCGGCTCGACGAGACGAATCCAACAAGCCCAAGATCGCTAAATTCCGACATCATTAAGGCACTTAAACAGTTGAAAAACTCTCTATGATAAGGGGAATCAATACGAGCAATCCGATGGAGCACTCCGAACCTGCCCTAGATCTTCTCTATATTTATGGGGTGTGCCACTCATGAAAATCTATAAATAGACACCCACTCTCTACATGAGGGAGACCTTTTGCTGGAGATTGGAGAGAGCTCTAAGGCTTTTGGAGCTCCAGCGCCATCGCTAGCGAACTCTCGTCGACCTTCATCGGACCACCGCCCGGCCGTCGACCGCTGTCGGACTTCAGCCTGACCTTCGTTGGACCACCGCCCGGCCGCGGACCGCCGCCGGACTTCAGCCCGACCTTCGTCGGACCACCGCCCGGCCGCCGACCGCCGCCGAACTTCCACTCGGCCACTGACCGCCACCGTACTTTCGCCTGACCTTTTGTCGGATCATTCCCCGTCAGCTGAACTTCTGTCCGGACGCCATCAGACTTCCGCCCGAACATCGCCAGATTTTTGTCTAACTCTCCAAGCTACTGTAATTTGACCGCCTCTAAGTCGAGGGACGGGTCAACCCTTGTAATTCACTTAAGTTTAGTGTAATCTTTTCATCTGGGCCAGGCCCCGTGGTTTTTCCCTCTTCGGGCTTTCCACGTAAAAAAGATCGGGTGTTTTACTTCTTTTTTTTTGTTTGTGTGCTGGATATTCGTGCATCGCTAAGATGAAAATTTTACTCACTCTGCCGCCGCGGATCTTATTGCCCGCAACAGTTTGACGCCGTCTGTGGGAAACTTAATCCCACTATCCTAAGCATCACTTCGATGGCCAACAGGTGTAGCAATCGCATCTTGGGTGCCTCCCACTCCAACTCTTGCCAATCCAGAAATCAGTCTATGAATCATGGATGTCATGTATCCGCTTTTTTTTACCCGGGGGGCAAAATGCTGCTGGAGAATGAACTTCAGGACCCTCCCTGGAAGACCGCATTCGGAAGATGGAGGAATCTCAGAATGAGATCCTTCAACTCCTACAAGAAGCTCGGCCACCAATGCTAGCACCCCAGGAGGAAATTCTTCTCCCTCGAGATCCACCACGGGTCGGAGAGGTCTCACCAGAACATCTTCATGTCGAGATTCCTCTTCCTCCGTCAAGGATGCATCCTCAGACATGTCAAGACAATGAACTTGCTGACACAGCAAGCTCTACTCATCCTTCACGCGTAAGTCAACAACCTCGCATTCCTCCAAACGTCCCCGAAGACTTAGCCCGACCACATATTGCTGAACTCCCTCGCAACGCCTTACGGCATGAACTGCAAAGATTGGTTCAAGAAGAGTTCCCCATGGTAAGATAATCTCTTTGTCAGTGGGACTTCCAGGAGTCATCACCCCTAGCTGAAGTCATCCTTCAACACCCCATTCCGGCAGGATTCAAACTACCGAACATCGATCCTTACGACGGGACATCTGACCCGTATGAGCATATCAATCACTATAGAACCATTATGCATATCCAGCGAGCCACAGACGCGCTCCTCTGCCAGGTTTTTCCTGCCACCCTCAAAGGGCAAGCTCGAACTTGGTTCTATTCGCTTCCAGTCGGAACTATTCCAATGTTCGTTAAATCGGCCAAAGTATTCGTTAAACAATTTGTCGCCAATCGAAGAATTGCTAAGGATTCTTCTCACCTCTCTGGGATCCGTCAAAATGAAGGAGAATCACTGAAGGAGTATTTCCAATGATTTTTCACTAAGGCTCGACAAATTCCTGGAGTAGATCCTGAATTGCTGAGAGGGGGTTTCCTTGGAGGCCTTCGTCCAGGGTCTTTTTATTCAGCACTTATGCGAGACACGGTTCCCTCATATGCTGACCTGATCCATCGTGTGGAGGCACAAATATCAGCAGATGAAGTTATCAATGCCCACAGGAAGCAATTTGAGCAAACTCCTGAAAAGTGTAAAAATGCCCCTACAATATAGGACTCATTCACGCAACGAAAGAAAAATTTATCTCCTAGACCCCCAGTACCACGACGCGAGTTTCAGCAAGAAGAAGAGTATACACCACTCAATGCCCCCCGAGTAAATGTATTGATGGCCATCCGAGATATTAAGTGGCCTAATACTTTAAAGCCGAGAGTAGGAAATTAAGATCAATACTGTCATTTCTATCGTAGTCGTGGACACACTACTGAAGCTTGCAAACAACTCAAGGATGAGATTGAGAGGCTGATCCGACAAGGATGTCACCGGCAATTCATCCAAAGCCCACCTGCTTAAGATGATGCTGGTCCCACTGGGGGGCAAAAACAACTACAACAAAGAGAGCCATTGAATAATATTCAAATGGTTGGTAAGATTAAATGATCACATAATGTATGCATTTAGTAATAGTAGTCGTCTTGTCTTCATCGTGTCTCTTTTATAAGTAGGGTGTCGCTCTGATATCCCTTTTTTTTCTTTTCTTTTCTTTTCTTTTTTTCCAAGTCGAATATTATGTCGACCCCGTATGTTTTTCTTATGCTTTTAGCATGATGTAATACTTATATCCCTAGGTTGTACTAGAAAGTTGTTACATTGTCTTCCATAATATAGTGGTATGTTGTACGCTCCATTTTGATAGTCTTTTCTTTAAAAAGGATAAAAATAAAGACAATGAAAAACTACCGATGAGTATAATATTTTAATCATTGATTCGAGAAATACACAATCTTTATTGTATCTCAATCATTGAATGATCAATCCTAGGGGGATTCGATCTTAACCTCTTCGACACAGGTTAACATCATCGAGCAGCGCTCTGACATACAATCTAGGATAGGTCATACATGTTTGGTGGATTCTCTCGACCTCTTCCACACAGGTTAACATCATCGAGCAATGCTCTGACATACAACCTCGGATAGGCCATATATCCTTGGTGGATTCTCTCGACCTCTTCTACTCAGGTTAACGTCCTCGAGCAATGCTCTGACATACAACCTCGAATAGGTCATATATCATTGGTGGATTCTCTCAATCTCTTCCATATAGGCTAACGTCATCAAGAAGCCTTCGACGCTGAACTTTCTACCACCACTAGACTTCTGCCCGTCGCGGGACTTTCGTCGGACTTCTACCCGACGCCGAACTTCCTCCCGTTATTGGACTTCTACCCGTCACAGGACTTTTCGTCGGACTTCTACCCGACGCCGAATTTTCTCCTGTTACTGGACTTCTACCCGTCGTGGGACTTCTCGTCGGACTTCTACTCGACGCCAAATTTCCACCTATCGACGGACTTCTACCTGTCGCAAGACTTTCATCGGGCTTATACCCGTCATAGAATTTCCACCAGTCTTCAGACTTTTTCCTGACATCGAACTTCCATTCGTTGCCAGACTTCCACTGACTAACATCGGACCTCCGCAGAATCTCTAAAAGAAGAAGGGAGAAAGAATATACCTGGAAGATCCTGTTAGTTCTTTGAAACTTGCCTCCTATTCGATGAGCCAGCACCACCTTTTTGTGTACTACTCGGGGCACTCTCACCTCTGGCGGACGACATTCGCCTCCTAACAGAAGAAAACTGCAATCACTGAATTTTGATCTCCTCCGCCGACGGTATTTAGACTCTTGTCCGACAGTTTTTCCCCCATCAGGAGTGAACTGGAGCATGCGTAAGAGTACCGGGTCTTGATCGCCTCCGCCGTTGGTATTTAGACTCTCGCCGAATAATTTTTCCCCCCATAGGAGTGAACTGGAGCCTGCGTAAGAATACCGGGTCTTGATCGCCTCCGCCGCCGCGGTATTTAGACTCTTGCCGGACAGTTTTTCCCCCAACGGGAGTGAACTGGAGCCTGCGTAAGAGTACCGGGTCTTTGATAGCCGCCACTAGTATTTAAACTCTTGCGGGATAGTTTTTCCCCCAATGGGAGTGAACTGGAGCCTGCATAAGAGTACCGGGCATTGATCGCCGCTTCCGGTATTTAAACTCTTGCCGGACAGTTTTTCCCTCACTAGGAGTGAACTGGAGCCTGCGTAAGAGTACCAGGTCTTGATCGCTGCCACTAGTATTTAAACTCTTGCCGGACAGTTTTTCCCCCAATGGGAGTGAACTGGAGCCTGCGTAAGAGTACCGGGCCTTGATCACCGCTTCCGGTATTTAAACTCTTGCCGGACAGTTTTTCCCCTGCTGGGAGTGAACAGGAGCCTGCGTAAGAGTACCAGGTCTTGATTTCCGCCGCCAAAAAATTTTTAAAATTTTTGCCAGTCCGATTTCTCCTTTGTAGGAGAAATTTTGGGACAGGCTGAAGAGAGGTGGTGCCTTTTCCCTAGCCCCTAAGGGGTGTATTTATAGTTCTTCAAAGGAGATTTGGAGAGCAATTTTCTAAATTTTTTATTAATTTTCGGAATTTTTTAATGCCTAAAAATTAAATAATTTTTTTATTCATTACTGCTAATCCGTTTTTAATTTATTAATTAGCATTAATTAATTATATCTTTTTTTATCCTGAAAAGTCCGATTTGAACATTTTTTGGGTCCCCGAAACCGATTTTCATGTTCCGGACTATATTTTGACTATTTTGAGGCTCAAAAGAGTTTCTATAATAAGTTTTGAGCTATTTGAAATATTTTGTAGTAACTTTTTTGACATTTTTTGCTCCGATTAACGCTTTGATTTTACAGAATACTAAGATCACAGATATATTTTTGGACTCCACAAAATTCGACGTCCAAAAATAGCCTTAATCGAGCACGAATCTCGAGGCATGTTCAAGTTGAAAACTTTCAAAATTAAATTCGGGATCATCTGAATTCCAATTTCAACAAACTTATAGTCGAACTGAACATATCAAAGAGACGAACCTAACGACACCAAAATCAGTCCAACCTGAGCTTAAATGGGTCTAAATCGAGGGCTCGAACCACATTTGGAAGGTTCAAAGTATTATTTGGATGACGAAATGATATCCAAATATGGCATGCTTATAGTCAAATCAAGCGGCTAGACGAGACGAATCCGAGCCTAAGATCGGTAAATTCTGACATCATTAAGACACTTAAACAATTGAAAAACTCTCTATGATCAGGGGAATTAATACGAGCCATCCGATGGAACACTCCGAACTTGCCCTGGATCTTCTCTATATTTACGGGGTGTGCCACTCATGAAAATCTATAAATAAACCCCCACTCTCTACATGAGGGGGACCTTTTGCTAGAAATTGGAGAGAAGGCTTTCGGAGCTCTAGCGCCACCGCCGGCGAACTCCCGTCGACCTTCGTCTGACCACCGCTCGGCCATCGGACTTTAGCCTGACCATTGTCGGACCACTGTCGGGCTGCCAACCGCCGTCGGACTTCAGTCCGACCTTCGTCGGATTACCGCCCGGCCGCCGACCGCCACCGGACTTCAGCCTGACCTTCGTCGGACCACTGCCCGTCTGCCGATCGCCGCAGGACGTTATCTCGACCTTCGTTGGACCACCGCCCGACCGCCGCCGGACTTCCACCTGGCCGCCGGACTTCAGCCCGACCTTCGTTAGACCACCACCAGGCTACCGACCGCCGCCGGACTTCCACTCGACCATTAACCACCACCGTACTTTCGTCTGACCTTTCTCGGATCATTCCCCGTCAGCTCAACTTCTGTCCAGACGCCGTCGGACTTCCGCCCGAATATCGCCAGATTTTTGTCTAACTCTCCAAGCTACTGTAATTTGATCGCCTCTAAGTTGAGGGACGAGTCAACCCTTGTAATTCACTCAAGTTTAGTAGAATCTTTCCATCTGGGCGAGGGCCGCGAGGCCCCGTGGTTTTTCCCTCTTCGGGCTTTCCATGTAAAAAAGATTGGGTGTTTTATCTCTTTCTTTCTGTTTGTGTGCTGGATATTCATGTATCGCAAAGACGAAAACTTTACTCACTCTGTCGCCGCGAATCTTCTAGCCCGCAACAAGTGTAAATTACATATTATTTTATGTGTTTTATTTTCAGTAAAAATATGTTGTTTTAGTTGTTTTTGTGTAAGAAAAATTCAAAATTAGCAGAAATTCTAAGGAGCCTTCAGTGTCGCGGTGTCCGACGAAACAACGCCGCAGTGCTACCTTCAATACCGCCAAGGTGCTCAAATTCTGACACGGTGGTGCTGAGTTCTCTATTTCCAAGCGCTACGGTGGCAAAACAGACAGCGACGCAGCATTATCAGTGCCGTGGAGTCAAAAAATTAGCTTGACAGTGGCGGATTCTCTGTTTTCAAATGTCGTGGCACCATAACTTTTCACACCTTGGCACCATTTTTTGCACTTGGGCGCCGCAACGCTCCAATGTTTATAGCACTGCGGCGTTGTAATTGTAACTTCCAAGGGACACGTTTTATCAATAAAGAGATGCGACTATTCACAAAATAATCGATTCATATCAGCAAGCGCCGCGGCGATGCAAAAGCTTCAGCACAAGTTTCGGCGCCAATGCGCTAGTTTATTTTAGGGTCATCGCGATGCTATTATTTCAAGTGCTGCAGTGCCAGTTGTCATTTTTGTATTTTTTTATAAATAGTTGTGGAGTTATGTTTGTAAGGGAATTCAATCACTTGTGTACTTTCAGTATTTTTTGAGTACTTCTCTAGTTCCCTCTTAGAGTAAAATCTAAAGGAGAATAGGAAGTATACGATATAATCATTTGGAGTGTTTAGCATATATTTCTTGAAGCAACTCTGTAAGTTAACGGAAGAAAGAGTGTAGAGGAGATACTTTGATCCTTTCTGGTGATATCACTCTCTTGCATTTTTCATTCTTCAATTAATTTAATGAAAATAAGTTTACTAGTTATTTATTCAATGTCTGGCTAATTCTTACTTTAGATTGATGATATAAAATATATGTTGAGTACTAATAAAGACTCTAGTTCTATAAACTCTTAAAAAGATATTTTTAATATTATTATGTTCTTTATTTAATACACATAGTAGTCATATGTGTCTATATGTAATTAAAACTTAGTGTGATGTATGGCATCGACGAAGGAATGCAAGAACAATCAGGAGTATCAAGATAGGATGTTTTGCATACCTAGACATAAGAAGTAAAATATTCTAGGTTCTTAAGGAGATTATAATTGTAAGAGGTCAGTTGATATTCTTTTCACCCCTACAAGCTCAACAGAGATCAAGGGATCCATATACTCTGAATCACATTACTTGAAGAGTTTCATTAGGAAAGATATGCAATTTTATACTCATCAATCCAAAACACTTTAATTTAATATTATATCAAATATTTTACTGTTTTACTCGATGATAGAATCTCCAAAAATATCATTTTTATTTCAGTAAGATAATTATTGCAATTAGAGTAGACAATAGTAGTTTGTTGCAAGTAATCATACTTCATCGTTGGTTTGACACTCCACTCTATCACTTTGTTACTTGATTCATGACGTATACTTGCGCATATTAAGTGAGGTTTGTTATTAATTATCACTTAAGCATTGTTTCGAGGTGATAAAACCCTATATTTTATATAATTCAAAAGTTCACTCCACAGCCCCCATCAACAGGTTGAGTTTACATGGTAAACTCAATGGATAATCACCATCATAACATAGCAATTTCACATACATAAAATAATAATATTCATTTGACTTTCTTTCGCAGTTAATATATATATATATATATAATTTCAATTTCATATAACTAAAATCCTTTTTATATATTTATTCAATAAGATATTCATCTTTCATTTAATATTTATTCATTTTCTCTTTTTCATTTATTTCTTTTTTCCTTTTTTATTTAGTACAGAAGCACCATCTAAAGATTTGCACCAACGAAGGTGCAACCATTTTCATTTATATTTTCATTTCCATTTAACGTGTACGGGTACATTGCGCCCCTCAGCTAGTATCATAAGGGAGTGAACTCCTATATTTTGCATGTATGCATCTTCTTCTTATTTTAATACTTCCATTTTCATATAGAATATCCTTTAGTTTATTTCATTTTTTTTATTTTTTTCACATATTATAGCAATTTGTAATGACATTTTATTCGTATACATATTCCTGAGTAATTTAATCAGCCTCAAATTGGTTGAATATTTAACATTGAAATATATCAAATACTTTAGGTATGTTACAAAATTCTATAGCAATCATCTAACAAACATTTCACTTTTCCATTTCTTTTAATCTTAAATAATTTATGCATATAATAATCCTTCAATTAGCATAATGTTATAATCATGTAATAATTGCAATAATTAAAAAGAAATTGAAATAACATAAAAAGAATTTGGCATTGCTATAACACAAGTCAAATTACCCACTTTGATACTTTGGCTGCAGTTCCTTTTAAATCTTTATTACAACTTAAATTCACATACAATCACATAAACTATCATTATCTTTAACTTTCATTTTTTTCACATAAACATTTTTTTAATGAATTCTTACCTCAAATCCCTTGGAAAATTCTTTATGGGCTTCAACTTTACCTTCGTGTGTTAGATTAATCCAATCCTCTACTAACCCAAACTATATTAATTTACATTAAATTTTACTAACCAATTTTTTGGAGGAATCCTAAAATTCAAAGCAAAAAAATAAATGTCAAATTTCCAACTTGCATCTTTGACCTCAAGGAATCTTTCCTTCTTAAAAATTCTTTACTTTTTTCACTGTCAAATCGAGGCTTACAATAATTGAATTCTTCCTATCACAATAATATTTTCTTTCAATTAGAAAAATAAACTTATGTAAATTTCAATAAACAGAATTACTTCTTTCTCCGTTGTCAGAAATAGAAGAAACTTCAAAATCCCTATTTCCTTCCTTTTCCTCTTCCAACTTTCTTCCTCTGCTCTTAAATTAGAGGTCAACTTTTACTTAGGTTTCAATCATACAAGAAATTGCAAAGAAGAAAAATAAAAAAATTAAACAAACTTACTTTCTTCCTTCTTATTCCTCTCCGCTCAATCCTCTCGGTTGAAACTTCTTATAGATGTTTTGTACTTACAGAAATGGTTGAAACAAAGATATTACTCATGAGGAGTTGTTAGTTTTCACCCACGTACGCGATCCTTCGTTCAACGGCTCGATTTGACTTCGTCTAAGGAGTTCACGCACACAGAAGGCCTAATCAAGTCGCGGTTTCATCCATGTTCCACTCGGCCTGCTAGTGCGGATTATTAATTAGGGTTCGCCCGGCCAAGTTAAACCGGTTATTACACATTCATTCTCCTTTGCAAATGAAATAAATACAACATAAGGTTGGAGAGAATGCCCTGAAATTTTACCAAAACTCGTTATAATTTTCAATAAATTTGCACTTAGTGTTTAACAAGATATAATTCATTAAAGAGAAAGGGAATATCCACCTCATCCAGGGCTCATGCGGCTAAGAAGCTTATATTCCATCCAGGACAAACTCAGCCTATCAAAGACCGATGTAGGACAAGTAAAATGCCTAAAAGTCAGATAGATGATAGCTGGCAGCTTTCTTACAAAGCCCGTCACCGCTCCAAGCAACCTTCCTAAAGACACAGAAAAGCATTTGGGCTTGAAGCTCCAGATACGGTTCTCACTTAAAGTATGAGCATCCATCTCCCAAATCAAGTAAGATGCTCGCCTATACACGCCTTAGTAATTGCGACCATCTAGGAGATGTGTGAGGTGTTATGGCGTCACTTTGCCTTACTATATAGCACCAAAGTGAGCACCCGACTCATCTTTAACAACATTGAATGAGAATATGATCAAGTGATAAGCATCTAGTGCAGCAACATTCAACACCAACTGAAACAAGACCATTAAGATGCAGGCCAACTCCATAATGATAGTCTAACCTTCATTCCATAACCAAGATATGTATTGCTAAACAGAAGATGCATTAGTTTAGTAAAATCTGAAATACACAATTCCAAGTCATAAAATATTTGCTGAATTAATTAGGTCCACCAAACTCCAGCAACGTTAACTATATCTGTGTACGTAACCCACTTGATGTTGATATAAATCTCTTTTTATGCTTTTGTTCTTCCTTCACTTAAATTGTCTTGGAGTGGGTTTCCTTTCTCAGATTTAGCCTTGGGATCTAAGGGAATTGAAGATTGAATGAATTTGAGAGAGAGAATGCTCTAGGCTCTCAGTTCATAATAGACAGAAATAGGGGAGGAAATTTGTAAAGCTCTGTAAGAGAGAAAGAAAAGCGGCCTCGGGATCCATGCCTTTGCCAATAGGAAGAGAAGCACATCTTAGGATTGATGTATGGTTTTCTTTTACCATTAGAAAGAGATCAAGAGGCCGAGATGATAGAGGAGACCCACTAAGTTTGAGGAGAGATAGAGTGAATCAAGAGAATAGCTTAATTCACTTCATATTAATAAAAAATAACATCCTTCATATCATATTTATGTAAGTAGGGCACGCTTTACGATTTAAATTTAGAAATAATTACATCACCTTATCCAAATTAAAATCTAATACTATCATTTAATTAAAATTTAAATTTAAGATTATCCAAAAGGATCATTTTTATCTAATTTAAATAAAAGTAAACATAATAAAATAAAGACATTTAGGGGCTGTTTGATAGAACCCAAAATTTCATTTAAGTAGGATTTCGTAAATCCTCTAAATCCGGATTTACGAAATCCTAAGGGGGTTAAATCCTAAAAATTGTTTGGTAACATTCATGATAAATCCTCATAAATCCTATGTGATTGTTTGGCTGTTCTACTCAGGATTTAAGGAGGTTGAAAATTTTGAGCGGAGTTTTTTTCTTTCCCGCGCCAATAGAGCCGGAGGATTTCGCAAATGCAGCAAAATACAGGATTTCAGAAATCCGGAATTTAGAGCAAATCGGAGGAATTTTCCGTCTACAGAGGATTTCGTTTGCCGTGAGATTTGGATTTGCATTTTAGGCCATTTGGCTGGATTTCGCCCAAATCCGACCGAAATCCGACCTAAATCTGCATACCAAACAGCCCCTTAGATCCTTGAAACACTCTAGTTTTGGATTCAGTTTAGACTTGGGTGTAGTCATGACTTAAAAGTCTAGATTTGAGGCCATGTGCTACATCATCCCTGAACTCCCACCCCAAAATACACCAATACACAGGTAATGCATAAAAAAAGAAGGTATTTATAGCATTCAATACTTATGTTACGGAATAAAAATATCCTTCAACCATTCCCACGTCTCCATTGATGCTTTCCAAAAAGACGACCACGGAGTGATGGATATTAACCAGCCTTCTATGGTAAAAAAACATTCAACTCGGTAAACCTTTACTAATAAAGAATCTTAACATTAACGGTTTTACTTTTACAGATTGGTGATCAAGGATAGCTGGGTTGATGTTGATGTTTTATAACTCCACTATTAATATATCCATTGCAAGAGAGAGGATGAAAATAACATACATGAAATCAAGTGTTTATTGAACTGTAAAGATATCAGCAAGAGTTACAATGATTGAATGTTGAACAATTAAACTTCAATTAAAATGTAAATCCAAATTTAAAGTTAAAGCTAATGCAATATGTAATTGTGCATATTATCCATTAAATATTAAGTAATTATGCACTACTTTATATTCCAATATAATTAAATTTGAATTAAATTTAAAATAATGGCATACATGATAAGATAGGTAATTATTAAATAAGTAAATCAAAATTAATATTTAAAATTAATCTCATATGTTATGTGTAGTTAGCAATTAAATAAAACAGTGGAATATTAAATAATTATAAATCAATTTAAGTATCAATTTAATTATATATGAATTTAAATTTAAAATAATGACACACATGATGTCATAATTAAATATTAATTAAGAAAATGTAGCTTCCATAATCAATTGTATCATTTCTCTAGATTATTGTCACACAACTGTCTGACTAGAAAAGCTAGCCGCTTCATATTGTTGCCACACAAGATAAGTATGCCGCCCACTTGCTAGCAGGGCAAATCAAAGTTCTCTTCCGGCCAACCGTTCACCTAGTCAAGTGCAAAAAATATAGTGGATCAAGCAACGTACATTGTTGGTTTGCTTCTTGCCCAGGAGGAAAGAAAGAAGAGTGACAAGATGTGACGATCACAGGATACACAATGTTACCTCCCAGGGCCATGCACACTATCATGGAGTTGCAATTCATGCACATATAATAATATAATTAATACTTCCTTCAGCTGAACAACAAGGCTTTTTTTTTCTATCAACCAACATTATGAAATGGTAAACTCATTGAATTTGTTTCCGTGCATTTATATGAGCATCAGATCTCAAAAGCTATTTATGCTCTTGCAACCCTTGCTACAAGTAACTTAGACAATCAAGCTGTTTTTAATGCCCTCTAGTTCACTTGCATGACAGAATAATATATCAGCATAAAGCAAACCAAAATGGAAGTAACCACTTTCGGGCAACTTGCTTCAGCTTAAAACTAAACACCCAACATCTTTCACATATCTTGTCAAATGATCAAGAGGTATCGTTCCTGTAAAACCATGCATAAATCCATTTTGCTAGTTTCGAATCTACTGACAGTTCCACTCATTTACATGGGTACCTAGATGGTTGATTATGGTACGTTAGCTGGCTCCTTTTTCCAGCAAACGCATTACTATTCTTGCTTCAATATCTCCTGTCAAAAAACCCTTGTCTAGAATAAAACTTGAAACTACATACACAAACCTAGAAGTTAAGTAGATATAGTAATAGTTGTATGTGCTCCATGTCACATGCATGCCCAGCACCCCTCAGGCAATCATAGACTATAAAGAATTCCGATAACTCCAATGTAAAGTTCATCGTGCGAATCCACATGAAAAATGCCCAATCATATTGAAAAATAATCACAATACTATTTCCTCACATGTTTCATGAATTCTCATTTGCTGGAAATTAAGTGATGGGATACAGTTTAAAGCAAGAACCTTTATCAACTGAGCAATCAATCATATTCTGTGTATGAATGACAAACTAATTATTAATTCAGCGTTAAGAACTCCAGAATACTAGTTAAAGCATATAAAAATAAGATCCAAAAAGTACCATCTATATAGAAGACCATACCCGATTTGGTATGTAGTAGCTCTATCTGTGCCAGTAGTAGCCACCCAAGAATTACCACAGAAAAAATTCCGACCACCAACGACAATTGCCACCTATTAATAAATCACAAAGAACAAACATTTATAATCTAAAATATTCTTATTGGATTGTTTTGCATACAGCATTTAAACAAAATATACCTCAACACCAACACGGCTTGCCAAAGCAACCTCCCTAGCAATCAGCATCAGAACCTAACAAAGAATAGTGATTAATTTCAAATACAGAAGCCATGTCATCATTCTCCGACAGTTTTGGCTAGACTAAAGCACAAATACAAAATTGAACAGCAAGCCAAAACAGTATGGATGGGAGCTCACCTTTGGATCAACATTCTGTGGACCAGTCCCAGCTAAAGCAGCGCCACTAATTTTCAAGACGGTTCTCTTCCATCTGGGATTAGATAGTGATTTCAATTTAAAGCTACCTGTTAAACTAGCCGAAACAGGTGAAGTCACAGGATATCTGCACATGCAATTAACCCAAATTGAGATAAAAATAACATGCTAATCCATAACGACAATGCAAATTGCCAAAATAAGGCAGGAAAAACCTCTTATTAAGGTAAATCTATTTATATTCATCAATAATTAAGTTCTAACTTACTTCAGGGTTGTCTATAATAATATCCTTACGATCAAATAACCATGACACTCTTTCAAACACTTTCATTAGAGAGTTGAGACTAACAGTAATAAAATTTAAAAACATAAATGAACTAATTAAAAAATAACACAGATTTAGAAGATGATCTCCCGTTTAACCAGGAATCAGACTGATTTCTTATTACCATCCTAAGGATACCGATCCCTACAGTTCCATGATTGAAGATTGCTAGAGATCTATTACTTCAGTCTAGTTCCCTGAGAACCATTGTCACGCCTGCTATTACAAGAGTAATGATAATTGGGAAGTAAATCCCTCTTTGATGTCAAAATCCAGACTAGCAGATCTCATCCTAGATTTCTAGAAGTGTTATCATCTCATTGGATCTCATGTTCCATTGTTGGATCTTATGTGACTTGTAGCTGGTGATGCTTCTTCCTTTGCTAGCAGATCTTACCGTGCACGCGGGAGGCGTACTTTGGACGTTTGTGGAGATTTTAATCTATCTTGAGGGTGTTCCAAATGGCTTCTTCCAATTCTATCTTACTTGACTTTCAGGGTTAGCTTCTTGATCTTTATTTCAATTTGAGTATAGCTTCCTCCAAACTAATTGGAGAGGTAATTGGGCTTGTGGAATTGATCATGTTATCACTACAAGGTGTTTCCTAAACATTAGGTCAATTATGTTGTGCACAATCTGGAAAAAATGAACTATCAGGGTACTCCAAACCTAGCGAGATTCTTTATCCTGCCTTACATGATTGGAATCCATTTTTCTCATGCTTATGCAACTTAATTGACTCAGTTGACTATAAGGCTTACATATTTCCTCAAATAGAGATGAATGCGTTGTACATTAATTTACCCATATTTTGAACCCCATTTCATTTTAACGAGAAAAAATAATTTAAAACAAAGTAGGTGAAATCTCAATTAATGAATTTGCATGAACATGCATTTTCCAAACTATCGTGTTTGCCAATGGTCATCGATTTGAAGTGAAGAATTCATCATAGGCCAAATAGACGTTTCATGATCTCTCTTAAATGTGATAAGAGTATTCCTTCACATGGATATGCATGGCATACCTCCCATGGATAGCTCAGTGATGCCTGATTTCACAATTAGCCTCTTTAGGTATTAGTGTTGGTTAATGTGCATCCTAATTATGGACATATGCACAAGTGATGCAGCTCTTATGACCTATAAATAATGCTTGGGGCATTCCACACCGAGGTCTTTTCTTATTCTTGATTTTTTTTGCTAGACTCTAGTCTCTATCTTCTTTTGACAAATGGGTCACACGATTCTCCTTTTCCTGGTCGAATCTCCAAATGCTGCTATTTACTTCCACGAATATGCTCCTTTCTTTAGGGAAGGCAATGTGCACTTGGTGGGCAATGCACCTATGGTCCTACAGCGACTTTAAAAATCCTTTTTTTATCTCTATTCTTCAACATAAACCAAGGACTCAGTTCATTTAAAATCTTTGAAGTTCTGAAAGTTGAAAATTATTCAAATAATTATTTATTGTTTAATGTAGATAATCCGGCAATTAATTTAGCAAGATTTATTCTTCTCAATTTTATTAGCTTTCTAAAGCCATTGGAAGAGTGACTAGTGGCGAGGAAAGACACCTTTAAAGGAGAAGGGGGGAAACCCTTTTTCTTCATGTGTTATACTAGGGGTACAATTGAGTCAAGCTGAATCCTAAGTCGAATCAGGCTTAACTTGATAAATGGCTTATGAGCTTAACTCGATGAGCTAACAAGCTAAGCTTAAATCAATCCCTACTTGACTCATCAGCTCATAAGCTAGTTCATTAAATAAAAAATAAACATTAAATACACTTAAAATATCTAAAAATTTTATATGTTTAGTACAACGTTGCTAAAAATATTTAAATGTTATATTTCTCTTCTTTATTTCAAGTGACTTCATATTATTCCTCATTTAATTTATTACTATTTTTTATAATGTTATTATAGTAATTGTTTGAATAAGAATATTTTTTTTCTCTTTTATCATAAATGAGCAAGCTCGTAAGTCAACTCAAGCTCGTATTATTATGCTCAAGCTAAAGCTCAAATTTGATTAATTAATCAAGCTCAAGCTCAGGATAACTCGAGCTCGGTTCTACTCGTTTACACCCCTAGGTTATCCCCACCTCGGGATGTTTTAGCAATAATGAATATTAGAGCTAGATCCTTTAGTTGTGCATGCTTTGCCTTCCCTACTATCAAAGATAGTTACTTATTTCTTGTCCTCCTCTCCCAAGCCAAAACTATTTATATCATTCTGGAGGGGGATATCTCCATTTTGAATCTTCTTTTTCCCTATGTTTTGGTTCCTCTTTGTCTTTCTTGACTTAATTGACTTGAACTTCCCAATTCAAAATGTCAGATTCTCTTGAGTTGGAGGCTCTATCTCTAGTTTTGCTTCAAATTTTTATCCTACCATTGCCCTTTAGTTTTGTCATTCTGACATTTTCGTTTTCTTTCTCTTCGGCCTAAATTATTTAACAGATGTATTCAAAATTTAAAATTTAAATAACGAAAAATGAAAGACATAATAAAAAGGAATGCTGTAAATCTTTTAAATCCAGCTTCTTCAAAATTTTATAAATCTTAAGTTTAATCTAAAACAGAAAGAAAATTGGATTGAAGAAATAAGTAGCATTTGTCGCTCTTAAAATCATATGGTAAGATTTAACCAAAATCCTCGATAAATTTTGCTAAATCTTACAACTAAACAGCCCAAAAACAACATCTAGAATAAAATCCGTGCAGGGAAAGCTATAGGTGTAAAACAAAGGGACCTCTTCATCTGCCTCTGAGCAGGAATGGTATCAACTAGTGCGGCGGCCTTATCTTCATCTGGAACAATCTTAGAAGAAGAGGAGGAACCGACAACCTGCTCCATCTTCTTGAACCATGGCCAATGGCTAACAGCAAGGTTGCCACTGCTAAGTCGCTGGCATTCCACCTTATAACGCTTCTTAAGGTTATCAACCTTGTTTTTGCACTGCTCCACGGTTTTGCCCGACTTCTGCTTGTCGCATCTCTCGCTCACAGTAGTGGCAACGTCCTCCCAGTCTCTTCCCCTCAAGTTTCCACGGTTAAGCTGTATGTACTTCTCCGTGTACGCATCCAGAAGGCAGCCAATGGCCGAATCGCTCCACTCCTCGCGGTCCTTTCGATAGTCTCCGGAAGAAGTCGGCGCCGCCAAAGCTGACCTAGAAGACCGCTTGTTTCCCATGTTGTAACCGTATGGGGATTCGCCATCGCTGAGTTCGTCCCGGTCCCTGCGCTTCGAGTCAGCGCGGGAAGCATGGTGGTGGTGCTGCTGTTGCTGGTGGTGAAGGTGGGAGGTAGACGCCGCCGCGTGGGACTTGTTGCTAGGGTTATTATCCCCTTCGGCATCGTCATCCTCGGGAGGCTGTGCCGAATCGAACGGATTTGATCCTGGATCGTCGTCGGCGAAGCAATGGCTGTGCGGGTTCACATCCGTCTGGGCAAAGGCCTCGCCGTAGCCCTCATGATCATCGTCCTGGCCGACGGAGCCTATGGGCACTTTCTTCGAGTTGATGGTGTTGAGGTGAATAGAGCGGGAGTGAAGTGTCACCGACGCCTTAGGGATGTAGCGATGGCTTGAGAAGGAAACAGCGCCAGCTGCCACGGTTGCTGAAGCTTGTTGCTGCTGCTGGGGATGATGATGGTGGGACTGCGCTTCGTCCCCGAGGAGAGCGAAGTCATCGTCGCAGGAGGCCATCGGTGTTGCGGCGGCGTTAGGGTTAGGGTTAGGTCTTCCGGATCAGTGCAGGCGGAAGCAACGCGAGACGGGACGGGAGGCAGACGACGTTAGACACGAGGGGCAATGTCGTCTGCGCATGTTCCATTAAATGCGTAACGGTGGGTGTTTCCGGTAACCTGTAGGCTACGGAACCGTTACGACGGCTCATGACTCCGTTAAGTAACACCGAGTAAACTTCCCAACAGTGGAGCCTGCTGAAGCAGGGCAAATTATTAGGTCCGGTCACCGGACCTATCTCCGCGTCCGGACGCCAATAGGAACACGACATCTGGCATTAAATTTTTTAATCTAAAACTTTTACTTTATGTCTTTTCAGCCCGATCGGCCCGACCCAACCCGAAGATGATTCAAATTTTGGAATACAAATATTGCGCAGGAACCTTTTTTACGTTTCACCGGACAGTTTCACTCGGAATCCCTCTCCCTCGTGCCCTCGTGCGGTTCTTCATTCTCTGGCATTTCCGTTCTTGCAAAATCCCGGAGGTAGACGACGACTGTTGAGTTCATCTGCATTTTCGAAAAGGTAAAGATGCGCCTTTGTTGCTCCTACGTTGCGCCTAAGTTGCGTTTATGGTGCGCTTTATGTAATATTTTTATTTTTAGGGTTTAATGTTTATTTCATATATACTAATTTGTTCAATGTGATCTTAAAAAGTTTATGTTCTGTATGTTAACCCTCTTTATAAAATTGGAAAATCGAATGAAGAGAAGCAATTAGTTGCGCTTTACCTGCGCTTTAGTTGCGCTTTAGTTGCGCTTTAGTTGCGCTTTAGTTGCGCTTTAGTTGCGCTTTAGTTGCGCAAATAAGTTTCTTGTGCTTTATATGCTTTTAGGTGAGCTCTAGATGCGCTTAAGTTGCGCTTTTGTTGCGCTTTTGTTGCGCTCTACCTGCGCTTTACATGCGCTATTGTTGCGCTTTTGTTGCGCTTTAGTTGCGCTTTTGTTGCGCTTTTGTTGCGCTTTCCTAATTTATTTTTTTTCAGATGCCGTATCAAAGGCCAGTAACTTCTCGATGCTATGTTACGACTTTCCGAAAAATTTGCGACGCATTTGTCGAAATAATTGATGATGAAGTGGAGCAAACCTTTCGAAATCTGAAAATTCATCAATTTCTGAAGTTTCCAGCTTTCCAGCAGTGTATACCACTTCTATATGAGATTCTGAAATTTTGGAATGCTGCTGATGAAGGCTTTGTTGTGAATGGTCATTTGCTTAAATTCACTTCTGATGAGGTGTCATTGTTGACCGGTAAGCTTTTTAATAAGGATTTTTTGAGATGTTTTTATACTTTAAATTTACTATTTTTGGCTAATTAAAGAAAATTTTCTAACAGGTTTGCCTAACAGAGGTGATGAAATTAAATGGAAGGTTGATCCATTGACTGGACCTTTATCAACTGATATCAAAACTGAAATCACAAAATTAGATAGATTATCTGTTAATGCTACTAAGATCCAGACCTTTATAATGTTTTTGTTATCTAATCTTTTTTTTCCACTAAATAACCATAAAACTCCTAGAAGGCTTATATCTATAGCAAATAATGTAAATGAGTTCAATTCTATAAATTGGGCCTCATGTATAAGAAATTTCATGGTAAATGAATTCAATACAATTGCTGACAAGTTTGCAATGGAGAAACCATTGGGATACATCAATGGTTTTTTTCCTCTCCTACTGGTAAGTCTCTTCTACTACATTTATTTCATTTTCATTAAGGTTTTTAATTTTAATTTATAATGTTTTATTTGTGGTATTATACAGATTTGGTTTTTGGAACACTTTTCCTGTAATAAACCATCCAATCCAGAATCAAGACCAAGGTTTCTGAGATGGGAGGGGAATACGGAAATGTACTATACACAAGAGAGTGCAACAAAGTTATTTAAATTTTTGAAGAAAAATGAGGTAATCTTCAGAACCAAATATTAATTTTTTATTTTAGCGCAACTAAAGCGCAACTAAAGCGCAACTAAAGCGCAAATAAGGCGCAACTAATTATTTAATCTGTTTATGTTATTTATCTAAAGCGCATCTAAAGCGCAACTAAAGCGCATATAAAGCGCAACTAAAGCGCAACTAAAGCGCAACTAAAGCGCAAATAAGGCGCAACTAATTATTTAATCTGTTTATGTTATTTATCTAAAGCGCATCTAAAGCGCAACTAAAGCGCATATAAAGCGCAACTAAAGCGCAACTAAAGCGCATCTAAAGCGCAAATAAGGCACAACTAATTATTTAATCTGTTTATGTTATTTATTCAAAGCGCAACTAAAGCGCATATAAAGCGCATATAAAGCGCAACTAAAGCGCAACTATAGCGCAACTATAACACACTCTATACTAGCTGATATTAGTTTTATCTTTTTTGTAGATTTATGTTGTTCTTCAGGATGTGACAAACGAGGAAGCAGAAGGATTGGGGGCTGACTTAAATGCTATTCAGAACTTGGAAAGCCGTCCTCATCTGCATCCCAGCAAATTAGCTTCACCAAAATCCAAAAAGATTCACACCTCCCCACCTCCCTCTCCCCATTCTGCTCATGTTGAACCACCTCAGAGCTCTCCTCAACCACCTATTCAACCTTCTTCTCTACCTCCTACTCAACAACCACTTCCCACAGAATGGTCAACTGTACAGAATAAACTAATGGAAGCATTACAAAATTTGTGCAATAGAATTGAAGATAATTTGGGTCGAAGAATTGATCGACTCGAAGATAATTTGGAAAAACTACAAGCTACTGTAGATTCGTTGCAATACAAATTCATAGACCATTTCACCAAATGTGATTATCATCCTGTCAAATCCTCTCTTTCTTCATCTTCCTCTTCCTCGCATAACCAATCTGTAAATCCACCACCACCATCCTTACCTTCTCAAGATGCTCCACCACCACCTTCTAAAGCTGCTCCACCACCACCTCCTGAAGCTGCTCCCCCACCACCACCTTCTGAAGCTGCTCCACCACCACCTTCTAAAGCTGCTCCACCACCACCTTCTCAAGTTGCTCCCCCAGCACCACCTTCTGAGGCTGCTCCACCACCACCTTCTCAAGCTGCTCCACCACCACCTTCTCAAGTTGCTCCCCCACCACCTTCTAAAGCTGCTCCACCACCACCTTCTCAAGTTGCTCCCCCAGCACCACCTTCTGAGGCTGCTCCACCACCACCTTCTCAAGCTGCTCCACCACCACCTTCTCAAGTTGCTCCCCCACCACCTTCTCAAGCTGCTCCATCACCACCTTCTCAAGCTGCTCCACCACCATCAATTAATATTATTACATCACACTGACAATTCAATACTTATTACACTGAAATTGATTAAATTCTAACTCAGATGTAACAAAATCCATCATCAATCTGGTGTACTCAGCTCCTGGCTGGCTTGTTGGATGGCCGGTTATATATTCCTCACTGAAACATTCAGGCATGCTTGAGAAGTTCATCTGTGTTGAACAAGGATCTTCCATTATTTTTTCCTCCACCATAGGTTTCTTCTCTGCAAAAAACTACAGTTTTAGTCTTAGGTAAGGAAATAATAGTTTTAGACATGACAGGATATTAAAACTTACTTTTAGGCCGTTTCTTCTTTTCCCAGTGGCTTTTCAGTCTTGCATTAGATATGCCTTTAGGTCTACGTTTTAGTGGATCTTTCAAATTTGCACTGCCACCTTGGGATTTTGCAGCATACTTCTGATTTGTTATCTTACCACCAAGAATTGAGTATAAGTTTTCAGCCATGTCTTTCATTGAGGTAAGAATAAACTCCTCTGCCTCCTCATTACCTTGAGCTTCTGTGCTCATTTGATATGCAAATCTGCTAACTTGATTCCTGAATATGAATCCCCTACCACCTTCAAAGTTATTATTTCTTTTAGCATTGGCCAAGTTACCTGAATAAATATCTTTTCGAGCCCTTGCTGACCATCGCAATAGTAGGTACTTCTCGGGGATTTTAGCAAAATCCAACTGTCTGCAAACCCTCAAACTGTGAGAACACAACAATCCCATGGTATCATACTTCCTACAGGTGCATTGAATGTTACCTTCTGTTGCATCATAGTCAACCACCCAAGGATGTTGTTGGTCCTTAGTCTCTATGTAGTTGACTAGAAACTTTGAAGAATCAGTTGAAACGAAGTCTATGCTCATTCCTCCCACACCCTGTATAAATTCTTCCTCAAAAAATGAATATAGTTTTCTTGAGTAAAACCTTGCAGCTTGCTTTAATATTGAGCTAGTCCTTATCATAGGCACAATTTCAGACTGACTGCATTTGTAATCCTCATCCTGCTCATTTCGCCGCCAATTCATCAGTACCTTTTCTAACCCAAGAAAACAATCAGTTAATGAACTTGTTGGCTTCGAAATGCCATGACACACATTATTAGTACACTCGCTACGCTGCGTGGATAAAATGTCCATGCTAAAACAATCCTTATTAAAAGCTGTTGACCACTTTCTCCTTATCTTATAAAGATCCTGCAACCATTCATGGTCCTGAAGGTTCCCTTCCTTGATCATTTCAGCCCATGCCTCATCAAACACTTCCTCGGAATCACACTTCCTCATACACTTAAAGAAGAGACCTCTGGCTTTATTATTGCTATTGAAGACAGGTACTTTTGATGGAACCTTTTTGAAGATGTGCCATTGGCATAATCTATGACGAGTGTAAGGTAATGCATCTTCTATGGCCCTAGCCATAGCTTGGTCCTGATCAGTGAATATTGTTGTTGGATGTTTATTACCCATTATTCGTACAAATGTTTTAAACAACCATGTAAAACTTTCAATTGTTTCTTCTGACAAAAAAGCAACACCTAACAAAATGTTCTGCCAATGATTGTTAACACCAACAAATGGTGCACATACAAAATTATACTTGTTGAGCCTATAGCTAGTATCAAAAATCAACACATCTCCAAAACATTCATAATCTATCCTGCCTCTCCCATCAACCCAGAAAAAATTTAACAATCTATCATGCTCATCAAATTGAACATCCCATGCGAACATGTTGTCCTCAACTTGACGATCTTTAAATAATTGAATCAAAGAATTAGTGTCACCATTTTCAATCCTTGCTCTTTTCTCCTTTTGAATCAAATTGTAGGCATCCCTCTTAGAGAATCCAACATTCTCAAATCCTCCAACTTCCTCTGCAAGGTAGGAATATGCATCAACGGTTCTAATTCCTGCATCTGTCATTGATTTTAGGACATTAGCTTTTTCCTCAACAACATTCCTACATGATCTTAGAAGGTGTCGGTCGGCAGGGCTAGCCAATTCATGGTTGTGGGATTCAATAAATCTTTTGACATGCCAGTAACCATCTTCATCAACAGCAAACCTCACCATAGCAGGACAACCGGTTCGAACATCTGGTTTAGTAAATCTCTTTGTTGAATTAAGATCAATACTTCTCTTGAAACCAGATTTTGAGCAGACAAAGTCCTTCGATTTTATCTTCCTAGAATTTGGATAGAAACTGTGATGATCCTTCCGCACGCTAAAGCCATTATCATGGGCATAAGTACAATAACAATCATATGCTTCTCTCTCGTCTTTATGAACAGCCTGAGATGACAACAAAACATCAGATAATAAAGCGCAACCAAAGCGCAACAAAAGCGCAAATAAAGCGCAGGTAAAGCGCAACAAAAGCGCAGTTAAAGCGCAGGTAAAGCGCAGGTAAAGCGCAGGTAAAGCGCAGGTAAAGCGCAGTGATTTTAGATTTGGTTAAGCGCATGTAAAGCGCAGGTAAAGCGCATGTAAAGCGCAGGTAAAGCTCATCTTCTACAGCTTTCCCAAATCTTAAATCAATGTTTTTCTTCTTCCTAAAATAACTAATTTTATCGATAAACAACAAGATCTCAGAGTTTATTAACTTTTCCACCTAAACACTAGACTGACTGCACAGCTTTGTTTACTTCTAAGAGCTTGTGCCTCTAATGACCGGAAACCATATAACTTTTTTCTACAAAGCTAAACCCCTACAACTTTCTAGCTCGTATTTTCTTCATACAACTTGCGCTGAGATTGAAGGAAAACTTACCGAAATGTTGAAACCTGAGGAAGATCCAGCTAAGTTCACTTCCGATTCATTCATACTTCCGGTTTCATGCACCCCTTCCCCCTCTCTCTTCGGTGAGCAGTCCATCTCTTCTCTGCAAATTCCTAGCTCGTTTTTTTTTTCAAAACCGCAGGGTTCTAAAATAGCGCCAACCCTATGTCTAAAATGAAAATAACTTTGGGTTGGGTTGGGTCGGGCCGATCGGGCTGAAAGAATAAAAAAAATTTAATGCCAGATGTCGTGTTCCTATTGGCGTCCGGACGCGGAGATAGGTCCGGTGACCGGACCTAATAATTTGCCCTGAAGCAGCGCTCACAATTCGCCACTCAAATTCTCAATCTTGACCGTCTGTTCAAGGAAAAATTATTTTGTGCGGACACCCGATGTATTCGGATTCTAACGAAAATACGTCACGTCCAATACCAAGTTGATACCGAGCTGATACCGAGCCGCGGTCGATACCACTCGGTACAACTAAAATACTGAGCATACCGGACGTACGAATGCATCCGGTGTCCGCACAAAATAATTTTTCCTGTTCAATAGAGATTATTCAGGGATCGCATACAGAGAATCATTCGATTTTATTTTTATGAATAGTAAAATCACAGCGGTCAACAGTAACAGTGCAATTTACTGTTCACAGAGACAAATCAGACGGTTCTCTGTGTCCGAACTCCGCACGTAATAATTTCTCGCAGTTCAAAGGCTGTTAGATTATGGAAGGGAAATTTGACAATGTATCTCATAATTTACAAAATAAAAGAAATCTACTCAGTATTTATTTTTATTAGAGGAATGTATATAAAAATTTATATTGACCATTGATTGTAGCTCATCATGAATGAAAGTATTTCAAATTGGTTTAAATTCAAATAAATATTCAAATGTTTGTTCGAATGTGATTCGATTCTTATTTGAACATCTCCTTTTTTATACGGTGTCACTCATATTGATGCGCTAAGCTAGCTATAATCGTGAAATCCTGTTCTCCTACAGACATCATCACTCTCGTTGATGCCCTCAACAAGCATCCATCGTGAAATCTTATTCTCATTCAAATGCCGCCACTCCCGCTGATGCCCTCAACGAGTTCTCTTCACAAAGTCCATTTCTCCTTCACACGATATTCTCTTGTTAATGCTCTCGGTGAACTACTATTATGAAATTGTATTCTCCTATACATGCTATCACTCTCATCAATGCCCTCGACAAGCTCTCGCCGCAAACTTCTCCTATCCTCATACATTTCCAGTGCCATCAAAGTTTGCCCAAGCGAGCTCCCGTTGAGAACTCTCCTTCTCCATCATGCCTATGGTTGCCTTTACCCAATACAAAAATGCATGAAAGTTCATGCCTTCGTGTGCACATTTGAAATTTGGTTTGAATCATATTTGAACAACGTCCGAATGATATTTAAGCAAATGTTAGAATTTGAACTAGTTAGAACTAATTTTGCTTGTGATGGACTTCAATATATAAAGGGTTACCTTGCATTTGTTTAAAATAAAATTTTGAACATGTTTTCCAAGAAAATAAATAATGATCATATTTCTCCAATTTAAATAATTATGGGCATATAAAATCAAATTCCTTTTATGGAATGATTTGTGATAATAAGCTATTTTATTTTTAAAATTATACATATAATATAATTGTATGCCCATCATTATTAGTATATTATAAATTAATGAGAATATATTTGATACCTCTCTAGAAAATTTACTTAATTAGTATGAATCTCGTGATAATATTTGAATTGAAAAATTTTATAATTAAATTTAAGACTATCTAAACTTTGATTTCAATAAATTTATAACTCAATTGAGCGTTCTGATAAGATGAACCCATCAACAATAAAACTGATTCATTTTGATTCCAAATGATCCCAAAATCAAATACTTGAAGTATATTTGAAAACATGTGAACATTAATTCAAGGACCAAAAGGTCTCCAAATTTTAGTATTGCATGTCTATAGTTAAATCAAGTGGCTTGACAAGATGAATCCAATGAGATCATGATCATTTGATTCTTACATCATTAAAGAACTTAATTTTGGATAAATAATCTATAATTAAGGAGTGACAATATTTCTTCAAGTTCTATCCCTCATAAATTTTTTCAACATACGATAAATATTTTTTCAATGACTGACAATTAATCTCTCAATTAAGAACAACATAATATAGGTGATGAAGACCACCTAAGCCTCACTTTAGAAGATCATATACATCAGATAGAACTTGAAGTTCAAATCCTACAACTCTTAGAAAATGCTAGATAATAAAAAGCATCATCACATTATGATGGAATTCTTCAACCACAGAATCAACAATAGTTTAGGGTTGATATATTTGATACCACTCATGCAATGCCTCCTTATACTGCAATCCCTCCTCCAACACAGTTTAATTAAGGTCTCTTGGACATTGTCAGTGAAACATATCCTTCCCATATTGCTCAGTTAATCAGTATTCATCCTCCAATCATGAAGGATGTAAATCGATAGCACCTTAACTGATGCCCCTTATAATGTTATGAGAAATAAGCTTCAACATAATATATAGAAGAAATCCCCCTTCAAGGAAAGGAATCAACTTCTTGCCATAACATTCAAGGATCTTCACTCTTGGTTGATGTAATTCTCCAACATTTTTTCCAGTGGGGTTTATGTCACCTTTAATTGATTCATAAGATGAGACTTTTGACCCCTATAAGCACATTGATTAGTATAGGATCATCATGCACATTTAGTGTGCTTTTGATGTAGTCTAGTGCTAGGCCTTCCTTGCAACTCTTAAGAGACATGGCTTTACTATCTTTCATGAAGAAATATTCATACTTTTATTGAGATAGCCAAAATTTTCATCGAGTAATTCATTGCCAACTGAAGAATAATTAAGAAAATCCTCCCATCATTTTGGGATTTGCCAAAATAAGGGAGAGACTCTAAAAGAATACTTAAAATATTCTCTTTTGGAGGACGTCAAATATTGTTAGTGAATTTGAAGTTACCACAAAGAACTTTTCTTAGAGGTCTCCATCCTGAACCTTCTTATTCCTCATTGATGTGAGAGATAGATTGCTCATATGTTGATCTTTTTCATTGAGTAGAAGCACAGCTTATTGTTGATGAGCTCATCAATCTTCATAAAAAAGTAATTCAAACAATCCTCAAGAAAATGTAAGAGTTGACCCCAAGTAAGTGATTGTCCTGTTCAATGAAAAAAGTAGGAGCATCCAAGAGAGTAGAGACGCTCTCAGAAAATTTAGCCCAGTCATCCACTCCATTAAACACATCCAGGGATGACATCCTAATGGAGATCTAAGATTTTGAACACTTCAAATGGCCAAAACCTCTAAAGAATCCAAATTGTAAATATCAATTTCATAATTATTACTTTATCATTCAAGAGGACATTCAATAGAAAAATACTCTTAATTGAAGGAACCGATTGAATGTTTAATTCACCAAGGACATCTCGACCATTTTTTATAAAAATAATATGTAGATCATTAGACTAGAATAAAGGATATTAAAAGAGTCTTGGTAAATAGATTGTCAAAGTTATTGAATTGAAGTCACATCCCTAATACACTAGAAAATTTCATCACTAAAGCAACTCAAACAAGTTGAGCTATCAATCTCATTAGAATTTATATCTTTAGATAAAGATGTATCTTCCAAATAAGTTTTTATTAAAGTCATCCATTAAGTTTTTTTTAATAAAGAATATTGCATCTAGCAAAATTCCTAGAAGGCATGCCAATGATGTAGCCTTTGGAAAACTAGTCCTCACTAAAAGGATCCCATGAGAGCGAGTGACATACAGGGTCTCCACTCCCAACCCCTAGAAGGCAAACCCATGAGATAACCACGATAAGAAACTATGCTGGATATGTTCCTCACTAGAAAACTCCATGAGAGCCAATGTATGATTTCACTCATCAAAAATCTCAAAAAGTAAAAGCCTCAGAAGATAAAGAATCATTCAAAAAATCTTAGAAAATATAAGTTATAATAAACTCCACGAGAGCAACTAATTGATAAAGTCTTCACTTATCCAAAAATCTTAGAAGAAATACAATTATAAAAAAAAATCTCAAAAGATGTAAGCCTCAAAATGTACAAGTATATTAAAAGTCTCAGAAGATATAAATCTCAAATATATAAGTACACTCAAAATCTCAAAAGATGTAAAACCTTAAGTACACTAAATATCTTAAAAGGTTTAAAATATTAGAAGATATAAGTTTTTTGGCTCTCCAAAATACTCAAAAGGCACAAATATAAAAAGTACTATTCTCTACAAAAATCTCATAATACTTAAACCTTAGAAGTTAGGAGACAATATGTAACAATTCAAAAGTGTTAAATGAATTTATTTGAAAAAAAATAGAATTTCTAAATTGTAGTGTTGCGACGGTGTACTTATTGGTGCAGTCGCATTGCAAAGCACCGGAAAGTGGAGCCTCGGTGCCATAGCTCTATGTTCTACAATAACCTTGGAATCGCATGTAGCGCATCGACACTGGATCATTTGGGCGCCGCGATGCCATGCACTAAAATAAGTTTCATATATATTAAATCCAAAATCTACCATTCCATTTCTTTCCCCTCCCTCATCATCCTGGCTTATCGAGAAAGAAAAGGAAGAAAATAGAGAAAGTAAAAACTAGGTTTTTGGTCATCGGTTCGCTTTAGACTTTTATAAAAAATTTTCAGATCGTTGTAGGTGACTTCTATTTTAGTTCTATTTCAAAAATTTTGATTTCTACCATTTGAATTCTCTTAAGTTTATTTTATTATATTTTCTCCTAATTTAGTGAAATTATACCGCATAATTTTTAGTATAATGTAGTACTGATTATTTTGGTCATTTTGAACAGTTGAAGTGGAAATTATTATATTTTGAATGATTTGAATATGAATTCTAATTTTGACATTTTAATATTGTTAATGCAAGTATTATGAATGAATATGAGCATATGATTGAGTAATAGTTAATTGATATTATGTTTATAATATTATGATAATAGTGTGTAAAAATAAGTAAATACTGATTATTTATTATGTTGGCTAGAGATTGTTTATACCTGCATAGGATGGTGGGCCGATAGGCTTCCCTTTAAATATTATGGCTTGTCGTGTTATCCTTTATTGATTCAAATCATTCACTAATTGGAAATTATAAGGAGTTTAAGGCAAGAGTGATAACTCTACTTACTGAGCCAATAGTTATTGATTTATTGATTATTGTAAAAATATCACGCAAGTCAGAACTCCTTACTTATTTAGCATGCATATAAAATACTGATTTACTATACTGATTTATTGTCACTATATGGATATACTATTACTGTATTTACCATTAGTGAGCACATGATTCCTATATTGAGCATGTGATAAAAGCTGCCAATTTGATACTGATATAGAATAACTGAACATTAGTAGTACACTCCCATATGATTGTTAGATAGTATTATATTGTATTGCTATGTATTTTGACAGTTTTCTTGAGTACTTCCGTCGCTTTACTAAATTATATGATTTCTTTACTATTTGGAGAGTACTACTATGATGTATGATTTAAGATGATTGTTTACTATTTTACTACTTCAATCTCCATATTATACTATTTTATTGGATCTATTATTACAACATGTGTTTTACTGTTTCTGTATAGATTTATGATCATATTAACTACTACAGTTATGAATTAAATGATTACATAAGCATACTATTTTTTCCGTGCTTTAAGTTCAATAGTAGGATTTTGGTGATATATTGGTTTTTTAAGCTCATTATATATGATTTAATGATTTTAAGTCAGGAAAGAGGATCAGCGGTGTAAGACTGATCAATTATAGGATTCCTCAGGTTTTTACTATTATTTTATTTTTTATATTTTAGTTATTCTTTTGTAGTTAGGAGTGGACAGATAATATATTGTAATTGAATGACTCCTGATTATTGTATATAATTTTTGAAGCAATGAATACTGATGTATATTGATATTTTGATTAAAAGATTTCTTTCCGCTTGTATTTTATTAGAAGAAGAAGTTATATAGCTCTGGTTATTATTATTAAAATATAAAAGATATAATTTTTTCCAATTTAGATTATGACGCTTGACACAATATCTTCTAGTATAACTTGAAGGTTTTAAAGTAACATCTCAAAGACATTTAAAGAACTTAGTTTCCTCTAGCTTGGGTAATCTCTAATAATTTTGAATTACTCATACATGAAGATGAAGAGCTCACCACTTTCAATAAATTGATTGCGACATCAGTCAAGTTTGTATACGAAGAAATATGCATTTCAAAATCACATACAAAACTATTAAATTTACATGATGTCAATATACAATAAATCTCCAATCTCCTACCCCAACTTCCAATGAGCACACTCTTCCCACTTGAAGTTTATTGCAATGATGTAAATTTTATTTCATCTACAACACATGCATCTCAAATAATCCCAATAACTTTAATGCTAATACTGGTGCTTGATATATATCGACACCAATATCAATATCAAGCCTAAATTCAAACTCTATAAATTAAAGTATTTTCTTCAACGTCATCTCTTATATGAGATGCAATAAATTTTGATAATAATTATCCTCTCATTAGAGAGAATATTGAAGCTTCAAACTATGGTGAAAAACACTTTAAAATCTAAATCATTTCAAATAAAGTTAGTTAAACTGCTTTTAAGTTGAAGGCTGAGACTTAGCCAAAAAATTAATAGTCTAAGGCATCACTTAAAACTCTATTTGTAGGGTGGTTCGGTACTCTTAATAGAGAAAATATTAGAGCTTGAAAAACGGAGAAACTTCATTCATACAAAACAATATTAAACATCTTTTTGGAGATGGAACTAGAACCTACAAAAAATAATTGAGAGAGATGAATTTCTCCCACAACTCTATCTAGGAAGGCTAATTAGTAACTCTTGATAGAAGAGCACTAAAGCATATAAGAGGGATCTGCACTACCTATTCATGACAATATTTTATGCGAGCCATTGAAGGGGAAATTATGTAGTAACTATACAAGATATCGAAAAGCCTCTCTTGAGAAAAGAATTGAATGAGAGGAGGATCAAATTTCTCACCCTTATGAGGGGATATTTATACTTGAAGAAGGGGAGGGAAAGTTACAAAATTTATAGTTAAAAAAAAAAAGAGATTTTTTTAAAGAATAAAAAAAAGAAAAAAAAAACAATAAAAAATTGCAACTCAAATAAAGAAGCATAGCCAATGACAGTAGCTAGCTAACCCGATGGTCTTGCTTTGGTCTAGGCCCAAATTTAGGCCAGATGAGCTTATTTTGGCATTGTTGGTATCCTCAAAATAATTTTTTGATATTTTAGACTTAATTTTGACACTTTTGAAACCTAAATGAGCCTTTATGATAAATTTTGAGCAAATTTAAAAAAATTAGAGCAAAATATTTTAATAATTTTTATTCCAATTAATATGATAATTTCATGTAAAGCTAAAATTATAATTAAAGAGATTTTATTATGTATTCATAACATTGAGGGGAGATCCACATTGACATCTAATGAGCAGTCACACCTCATAGTTTTTTCAAAATAATAATTTTATGAGCAGTCACACCTCAATTTTGAAAAATAGGGGCAAATAATACATCTATAGAAAATTCAATTAATAAACTCAAATATTAAGATAATATTTAATAAAAAAATTTCAGGATTAAATTTATGATAATCCAAACTCTAATATCAAAATGTTTATAATAGAACTAAATGTCTCGATTAGATAAACCCATCAACCCTATAAATGATCTTACCAAAGTTCAAATGAATCAAAAGTACTTGAAGCATATTTGGAACCTTGGGCATAATAATTAAAGGACCAATTGATCTCTAAATCTTATATGCTTATAGTCAAATTTAGAGAGGTTGATGAGATGAAACCAATGAGTCTACGATCATTCAATTTTGATATGAATAATGCACTCAAATGCGGGATAAATAGTCTATGAAAAAAGAAATCAATATGGGTCATTCGATGGAGTATTTTAGATTTTTGTTAAATTCATCAAAATGCCCCCTCAAAAAAGTTATGAGATTTTAGCTAAATTTTTTACATGAAGGAGGTTCGAGAGCTATGAGATTTAAGGAATCTATTAAATTTCTTGGTGATCACCACTGATCATCACCATCATCAATTGTCACCACCCTTATCACCTAACTTTCATCATCTAACTATTGTTGCTTGAATATTAGTCCAAAATTGTTATTGGACTTTTGATATTCACTTGTTGACACTTAACTTTTGTAATCCCTATAATGAGAATCAAATAATTATTTTTTAAACTAAGAAATATCAATATCTTTTTTTGGTAAAATAACTAAAGAATACAATGAATATACATAAAATATAATAAGTATTATACGAAACAAAAAGACTAAAAAATTTAAATAAGGAACTAAAAATAATATTTGATGGAGTTTTTATGCTCTAATACTTTAGTTGTTATTTCAAAATGATCTTATGGCTACACAAAAATTTCTATCTAAGATACAATTCTAAATGAGGAGTTAGGGCAAAAAAATTTATTCAAAATTAAGACTTGTTCTTAGTATTCTTACATATATTTCATGCCTAAATAATCTATTTATAATATATTCATCAAAGCAAATTTCTACTTTGAGTAAAAATTTGATGAGTATGTTATTTTTTTGCTCTTAGTTTTAGCTCTTTTTGTGCTCTCCTTAAATTGGACAAATTTAATTTATTATTAAAAGATGAAAGGTGCTTAAAATCCTAAGGGGAAGATTGATAAAAATGAGTAATTCAATGGCTTGAATTGATCAATCTTCTTTGCATTTAAAATTTACCCTCAACTTTATATTCGATTGTAGGTCTTTGACCTATAAATCCAAAGGAGTAATTCTAATTATGTCGCCTCTCTTTAAACCTTTTAATTTTTTGTGTCATGAATGGTTAAACTAAATGTATTTACACTAAGAGCTTAATCATAGAATGGAAAAAAAAGAAAGTTGAAGTTAATGAGTTTACTCAGCCTTAAAACATTATAATAAGTTTATTTTTCCTCCTTACACAAACCTCTATACAATTTTTTCCCTAAAAGTTGGGGATGGAATGAATTAGAATTACGATCTCATGATTATAGATAGGGGTATTACAAAAACTTTTCCCACAATTGTGGGCTCGAAGAATCCATTGTATCGTCACCATAGGAAGGTTTTAATGCCAAAAGGCCTTACATCTATAAGTCATATATTACTTTAAGAAAATGACATATTTTGATCGATGTAAATTGAAAGATATTATGAATGTCATGCCCCGCCTTGATGCACAACATACATCATTACGAGGTTCGATAAAGGGTAAAACATCAAATATAATAACCAATTGTAACATCAAAGTTTATATACATCAAATATATATTTTAATTTCAATAATTAACATCACATCATAGCTCCACATCATTTGATACATACATAAAATCAACAATATCCACATGATATAAACTTCCATAATAACATTCCAACATATAAATATACATAAGCCCAACAATCTCTCATAGTGTATATATCTTGTACAACATCAACTCAGTTTATAGTTGAAAGCAAATACAATGGTGGCTACAATGCTCTTTAGATAATTGGAACTCTAGCAAATAATTCTATCACATTGTTAGTATAGCAACATCTAAAATTGCATAGCATTTTTTAGCAACTTCAACATAGAACAATTGCAAGATAAAGAATGGATCATATATTATAAAAATATTACAAGTCTTGTATAACAATAATGTTATGATATATGATGTCATGCCTATTTTAACCATCATAATCATAAATGTTTTCATGTAGAGTAAGGCATATATGGGAAGCATAATCATGTAACTATTAGCAGTATAATAATGACATGACATATGCTTTCCTTTACTTTGTATATATTTATATTTTTATATATAGATATATGGAAGATTGATGTGAACTTTAGGCTAAGTGCACAAGTAGGTTGGTTTGTTATCTTGTGTCAATATATGCTTTTCTTTACTTCTCATAAGGCATAAATTAATCTCATTATATATATATATATATATATATATATATATATATATATATATATATATATATATATATATAATAGGCCTTAGAAGGTATGAAGTCTTTTAAAAATCTAAAATACATTGACCTTAGAAGGGAATTATTTTTTTTCAAAAATCTCAAAAGTCATAAGTCTCAAAAAATATCAAATTTTCTACTGTCCTAAAATGTCAAGAGGTACATGTCTCTACTCTTTCAAAGAGTTCATAAGGCACAAGCCTTAAAAGGTACATAGCTGTTTATTTAGTTAAAAAACTAAAAAAAGTACATGATCTTTATTCATTAAAAGATGAGATGGATACAAGTTCATTCAAAAGCCTTAAAAGGCATAGTGCATAATAAAGTCCTCATTAACTTAGAAATTAAGGCCACTATATTTCAATTAGAGAGACAATATCTCACAAATTTAAGTTTCATTTGGGACAACTTTCTTCCTACTTTCTAAAATAATTTTTTAGTACAAAAATTATTTGTTCAAGAAATTTTTGTACTAAAAAGTTATTATAGAAAGCAGGAAGAAAGCTTTCTCAAATAAAGCTCATTAATTATAACCATTAGCTATAATAAGTTGATTTTAAATATCAATCAAATTTATTTATGAATATATGAAGAAGCATACAAATAAAAGCTAGCTAAATAAGAAGCCATATTTTAAAGCAACATATAAAACTAATGGACCAATATAAAGATTACACATTCTTTAGCACCACCAATAAAGATTTCATGAAATATTCATTTGAACATTTAAGGCTTCGTATGGGATGGCTTTCTTACTATTTCTTGAAGCAAATTTCTAATATAAAAATTTAATTTTTAAACTAAAAAGTTATTTTAAGAAGCAATAAAAAAGCCGTCCCAAATGAAACCTAAATTTCTACATTAGCTTCTAATGAGCGACATCTTCTCCCTTGAAGTTTTTGCAATACAACTGAAATAATTTTAATAGCCTCAAAGCTAACTTTGATGGTTGACATAATGAATATTGAGACCCAATGTAAATATCATGTTAAAATATTAAATTTTATCATTAATATTACATAAAAAATATAAAAATATTTATGTTAGATCAAAGTCAAAACTCATAGAAGATTATATAATTATATAGATCATTAAATCATCTTTCTAGTAACATAAAAAATACCAAAAATTCACTCATTTCATTTTTAATGAAATTTTTATGATGATGATGTATTGTAAAAATTATTGAACAATAGATATTTAAAATTTCTTAGAAATTCATTCTTCAAAAAATAAAAAAAAATTCAAAGATTATAGAAAATATATGGAAAAATTCAAAAGAATGGCCATAGAAATTCATTATTATTATTTCAACATCAGGACATCTGAAAATCAGATCTCTTTCAAAAATTATATTGATGGAATTTTACAATGAAAAGATTGTGAAAAATGTAAATGTGCAAATGACCATTCAATAAAAATTTAGACTAAAATAATGAGAATAGGTGTAGAAATAAGAAAGAAAATCATTCAAAAATAAAGAAAACATCCTTTGCCATCATCCTTTGCTACATTATCATTATCTCCTGCAAGGCCACATAGTTTTTTGAGAAAAATTAATTTCTTTGGAGAAGAAAATCGGAGCCTAAAAAATTTAATTATTTTTCAATATTTGGAATTCAATTTGAAACTTCCATTGTCCAATGAGCTTCTACAATTAGTTTCAGGCAAATATGAAAATTTTAGAGAAAATTTGTCAAGTGCCAACCTCAGGGAAGGTTGAATATATAATTTAGAAAAATTTACTTGATTTATAATCCCTGGAAGAGGTCCACATTGACATCTAAGAAGCAGTTAAGTCTTATAATTTTTTTAAGTTATAATTTTACACTGCAGATTTTTACAATAACTCAATTTATTTTCAAAAGATATAGATTTCGATTTCTAAAAATAGGAGGCCAAATGATACGTCGTTAAAAGACTCACTCAGTTAAGCACCAATCTTGATGCAATATTTGAATTGAAAAACTTCTAGAATTAATTCAAGTTCAAGTGAACTTTAATTTCACCAAACTTACAGTCGAATTGAATATTTCAACAAGACAAGCCTTTATCCCACTATGTGGGCCGAATTCCATTAATTTGCTCGTAAGAGTACACTATATCCCAAGTTCCAATTCTAATTCTAGTTTCCTGAACTAGCTTCCTTGCCCACATATGCCCATGATGTAAAAACCATTGCTTAAAAACCATACAATACTATATGAATAGTGTGCGATTATAGATCATACAATACCATATGAAATTGAGTAGTGCATGCTTCTTCAATGTTTCTTAGATGCTCATGGAGAAACTTTGTCATGAATAATGTAAAAGTACTTGTAAAGGAGACTTGGAGAAAAAAAATATTCAAGTCCCAAGCCTTCATCATCAACATTCTTAAGGATAACATGGTGCTTATTCTCCTACAATCTCTCAAACAATTACAAGTTTGTGTTTAGGTGTTTATCTCATATTTTAAAAAAAATATTTTAAAAAATAGTAAAAAAGTTGTCCCAAACGAAATATTTATTTTCCTTTTCTTGCTCATGCTTGTAAGTTGATGTTGAGGATATAACATTTGATATTATGGCAAGTTTGCTAAAGTAAAATTCATTTAATTATGCTCAAATTATAACTATTCATTCTTAGCATATTTTATTTTCCATCTCCTTATAGGCATGTGTAGTTTATAGTAGTAAATAGATTATATAGTAATGTAATTAAGTTATTAATTTCACATTGAGCTTATAAAAATTAACTCACTCACTTTTCTTTGTTATTTATACATAACTTATCTTTAGTTGTGTGATGCCACTTAGAATAAATGTGTGTTCTCTAATATCCTTAAGTGCAATAAATAATATTGTGACCAATTACTTATACAATATTTACATTAATCAATACACATCATGTATTTATTCATTCCTAGATTGAGATAATTAGATTACATACTTGACAAGTTAATTGCAACATTATTTTATTTTTTGTATTTTGTTATCATAACAAGTATTTATTTTATTAATTATTTTATATTGCTAAAAAATTTATTTTTTTAGTAACCCCCTCAAAAAAACAGGCCAAGATGAGCCTAAAGTTAGTAAGTTTTTGTAAACGTGAATGTAAAGCTACTGTGAAAAAAATAACTTTTTTTTAAAGCTGCTGTAGAAAGTAGCTTCCTAATACAAAAATTTCATAAAAACAGTGAAAAATAGTGACCAAATAGATTGTGGTTTGAAAAACAAAACAGTACTAAAGTTATTCCAAACAAAGCCTTAGTGCTTATTATATACACTATTTTCATAGCCTGGGAGCTCTGCTCCCTTCCCAGTTATATCCCTCTATGCTTTCTGGGTTATAGTGTGAAACTTTCTGGTGTTTATTTAATTTCATTGGGCCGCTGATATGATATATACACTAACTGAAGTACTATGGAGTGGAGGTTTTCTCTAATGAAGGCTTATCTGATGGAAATCTAACACCTGCTAATCCCTTAACGGTCTACTTGATCACACAGCCTGGAACTTTGCTCCAGGCCCAGCACATAAACTCTACTTTTGCTACATTACCTGTCTGGAATGGCTACTACTATCTTTGTGGACTATCCGATCTATGCTTCACTGCTGCAGAGAATTTTTCTTTTGAAAGAGCAATGATGAGAACCAGTAGATCTTGGTTCAACCACAGGCAGGTTGGTGCCTTCTAAAGTTATGATTACAGATTCTACTTCACTATTACATAACTGCCTAAGACATTGTCTTATAATAATTTGTGATATATGACTTGGGTTTTCTCTGAGCTCATTTATTTTGTTTTAATTTTCTTTAACTGTTTTTCATGGGAACTGTTGTTTTTGCCATGTTCATTGCTTTTTTATTTTCAAATGTTTCCAATTTTATGTTTTTTGTAATTTTTGGGCTATTGGCCAATTTTACAAACTTTGTCTTGTAGTTTTGAGAAATCAATAGAATTTGATTAGGTTTGAGCCTCATCACAACGCTCACAAGGCTGACCCACCACAGGCTTGTTTATGTAAACCCAAATTAGCAAAATAAACGGCAATTAAAACCGAGAAAAAGATCAAAATGACCCATAAACTATTTAAGACGATCATTTTAGTCCTAGACTATCTAATCTGTCTAATGTGGTCTTTTCACTACTTAAATGTGATCTAAAATAATCTGTTTTAATATAATCCAAAATAATCTAACATAAGAACTATTTTATATCTAGTGGATTACTCTGGACCATATTTGAAGAGTTAAAAATTAAATTAAACACATTATATAACTAAGGAAAAATGATTCCATACAAATAACTGCATACATAAAAAAGAGAAAATTTCAAAGCAAACAAGAATCAAATCGGAGTCCTATCTAGAATCCTGATCAACAACAACAACATCAAGCCTTTATTTCACTACGTGGGATCGGCTGTATGAATTCTTTTTCTAAATTGTGTCCTATTAAGAATTAAATTCTCATTTAATCTAATAAAAAAAATATCATTTCTAATACTTTCTAACCAAATCTTTTTAGATCTATCTCTACCTTTTTTAACATAGGCCAGATCTAATATATCTACTCTTCTAACCGTGTCATTGTATAATCAAAACAAGAAAATAATTATAGATTATTAACCATCATGCTTGAAATGAACTCAGTGCACAGTAGCAAAAGGGAAGATGTAACAGAACGGGAGAAAATATTGGAAGTATATTTGAACTATAACTAAGACTTCTAAGCTGCAAACAACTATTCTCATACATGCATTATACAAGTACTCAACTACTACATAGACTCTCGGTAATTAGGGACAATGTATTAATAGTTTAATAGCAAACGATCTGTAGAAAAGTAAGCTTCTACCTCATCAGCGCTTACTTTTCTTGAGAATTTCCTCTCCTCTCCTTCCATCTAGCCCATATCCACTTGGCAAGCATAAACCCTCCAAGTGCGTACACCTGAACATACAAACAAAATAAAAGAAACTCTAACATTTTGTTTTGATAAAATGATTGGAAAAATCACTTCTTCCTGTGGGCTGTTAAGCTTATTGAATCCATAAGATAAAGCAACTCTGCTTCAAGCATAATGAACATCTATGCTGTTGCTAGCAAATCCACAATCAAATAATGAGCAGTAATTAAACAAAAAATAATAAAAAATCCTAACAGGAAAAGTATGGTTCAATGAATAGCGCTAACTTTGTTAATTCTTTCTACTTTGAAATGCTATTTATCTCACAAAAATATGTTATCTTAATCTACCTTGATTGTTATTTGAAAATAGAAAGGAATAACTTCCAGTTCAGAAAGAAAAGCCTTGAATCTTGAGATAAATATAGCTCAGGATATCCTTATATAAGCTATTTTTGCACCTAAACGGAGGAGAAAACCTAAGCATATGAACAGAACCAAAACTTGGGTAAGTCTCAGAAAATTTAGCGCATATGTTCAAGTGGAACTGCCCAATCATATGTTGGGGAGAAAAAAAGCTCCACACCTCCCACCCCAACACCCATAAAACCCTCCACAGAACCCAACATGTTCCATTGTTCTCTTAATATCTTATTAATTTTATTCCAGAAACTCTTAAATTTATAAAATATTGGTTTAGCAAATGCAGCCTCGTATTGACCTCTTTAAAATGTGTTCTCCCTTATCCTTTTAAGCTTAATTGTGTAGCCAGATTGTAACAACCAGTAATTTATAATTTTGGACCAGGTCTGTCTAATTGAATCGACCCAATCCGAATTTTGGACCAGATCTGTCTTTAAGAACTTGAACGGGACCAAGACCTTAGGCCATCTCCAAATATTGCGAAAAGCGGCAAGAGCGAGCAACTGAGAGAGAAAGCAACAAAGTGCAATTTTTGGTAGGCAAACAAGCTGGAATTGAGATGATGATAATCGTCGACTCCTAGGGTGCATGACCTGGAAGCAAGAAAGGAACTTTTGGCCATGTATTCGGCGGCTTCAACAAGATCAATGAAGGTGATGCTAAGAAAGAGGTGGAAGTCTTGGTATCTGCTTCTTACATCATCATCATAATTGGATTGATTTAGATAAACCCAAACCCAAAATTATAGTTACGTCATTATGATTATAGTTGTTTTTATTCATTTTTGAGATTTTGTGGAGCCATTGTGAAGAAATTAACATAAATTAATTTTCAAGGTTTATTTGATAATGATAAGGGTTTAATATGAGGGATTTAGCACATTCAACCCAATGTTGTCTCATGATTGTATGCATTTAACTAGAGGAGTTAATGTTAAATTGTTGAGTATAATTTATAATTTATAATTTAGAAAGAGATTGAGAATATATTAAGTATCTTTTAAGCTTAATGTTAATAGTAGTTCATAATAAAAATATTAAAAAAACTATTGATTACAATAGGCTAAATATGGAACATAAATTAGAGGAATTATTTGAAAGCATTTATTATAAGGATATATTTTAATTAAGTGTATTTGTCATTTTGATGTTCAAATGCATGCTAAATTTTGATTTATTTGAATATAGGGTCAGTGGAGCATCACATGTTGAAGCAATAATAACCAGCGTCATGATTGATATATTAGATTGCTTGTGGTTATCATTAGGTAGGTGACTCTTTATTGGATAAGGGAAAAAAATAACCTTCCTTATTAAGGGCATAACCCTTGTTATTTATTTGTATGCTTTAATTATTAATAATATGCTATATCTATTCGTAATATTTCATGTGATCATATTGATAAGTTGTGACTGTTAGCTTTGTTATGCTACTTGCTAAATAAATTTCTAATAAGTATAGGTATGCCATTTTGATTATTGAGAAATATCTATTGCCCATGTAAATCATGACATATGTTCATGTTATAACCTTTATTAAAGACTATTACTGCAATAGAAATTTATATAATATGTGCTTGTGCGTATGATAAATGTAATGTTATATTAAACCCTTATGGATATTGGCTAGTCGGGCCAATAGCTCAACAAAGTCAATATTGTTATGAGATATTATTGAATTTTCATGAGATTGATGCCTATCTTTTCTGAAATCAAGGTGTAAATAATAAACCAATTATATATATATATATATATATATATATATATATATATATACAGAGAGAGAGAGAGAGAGAGAGATGATGATGAATGACCGATGAGTTCTTTATGAAACATATATATATATATATAATATGCATGGGAGTGGATGCCTTTGCTAGGACATAGATCATTTGCTAGGCATTCAATATTTTCCCTTCTCTTTGATTTCAATGCATGAATACCGTCTTTAGGCCGGAATGAGAAATATATAACAATTTTAAGTACAATTAATAACCACGGGATAGCTAGATCAAAACCAAAACATTTTGTTTAATAAATGATGCCAGTTAATGACAGGGGTCAACATTACTATAAAGATGAAATATGTTTATTGTTTTTAGAAAATTGGAAAACGATTTTAAAAAAAAAGTTTTTTAGGTGGTATATGACACGGAAATCAAGTAGCTCTTTAATGATAGCAAAAGAAAACAAAGAATTAAAATGGCAAAATCTATAAATTGTAAAGAGAAATGAAAGGAAGAAAGGAGAACATTGCCTGCCACATGTTACGAGGGTTCATATCTTCAGATGAGTCTTCCACTTCCAACTTCAAAGGAGGTAAGTCAATTATTTGTCGTGGAAAAACCACCATGGAAGGACTGTTTCCAAGAAAATTTTCTCCTTCACTAACAATTGCTGATTTTTCAGTTCTAGCAACTTGATATAACCCATTTTCTGTGATTGACCCCATGCAGAATGGTCAACCTAATTTGTTTACAGAAAAATCTCGCATAAGCTATCAAAACATCTCTAAAATCTGATTTAATATCTAATTAGCATTGCATGGAAATAATGTATTGCAACAGTTGTAAAAAAGGTTCCAGCATCGTCATTTGCAATGAAACTCGCAACATGCAAATATCAATCCCAAGAAATGTTCTTGAATTTTAAGTTGATTTTAATCAACTCTAACTTTTGTGTAACTAAAGTAGGCATAAGGACACAGATAAATCATAGACTCAAGAAGGGTTAAAGCATAAGTTATCATTTAATCCTCTTAGTTTTATATTCTTCTTATATTTTTCCTTATCCTTTTATTTTATGTGGTAGTTCCCTGATTGTAGGCATATGGATTGGGCTCCTTTAGTCTATAAAGAAGAGGCACTCTAGGTTACTTTTCATGAAAAAAAACACTAGAAAAGTTGTTCTCTAACAGGCCAACCTCTCCCTCTCTCTTAGACGCTCTCTTTTTCCCTTTCTCACACTACATGCGAACACATGAAAGTAGAGGTGTAAATGAGTGAATCGAGTATCTGCCTAATTGAGCTAAGCTTGTTTAGTTCTTATTGACGAAGCTTTGAGCTTGACTCGTTAAAAATTTAGAGGCTCAAGCTCGGCTTGATTGCTCGAGCTCGTTTAGAAAACTCAAGCTCGACTCGATTGTTAAGCTCGATTTCTTAGTTTTAATTTAATTTTTTTAGTTTTTTTAGAATTTTTAATTTTAATATAAATTAATTTAAAAACATTAAAATATATTATATAATGCTAATTTAAATTAATTCTTAAATATATTTCAAGTTAATCGAGCGGCTTAACATACTTCCAAGCCAAGCTAGCATGAGCTCACGTTTGAGCTCGAACTCATGCTTGATAAGCTCGACTTGTGAGCTCGTTAACGAGTCGAGCTGGAGCAGGCTCACGAGCCAACTCGGCTCACTTACACCCTACATGAAAGGGTGTCCAAGAGCCAAGCAATGAAAACTACAAGGAGTAATCCACACCAAACAAAACAAAACCTCACCTTATGCTTCTTTTATGGAATTACTTCTCCATATTTTCACTGAACTAAAATCCATACTATAGATTTCATTTTGGCACAAATATGAACCTCTTCTTGGTTCTATAGCAAATCTCAAAGCCGCCACAAACAAAGTAGAATAGGTTTTGCAAGACAATTTCACCTGCAAGCATCTTAAAATATTATCCCCTTCAAATTTTACTTCAATGCGAAAATTATTATTGATGTCATATCTGCATTATCTTGACTAGCCTCATCTACAATACCTAGAACAAATCTTTAAGACCTTATTAGACTACGAACTCTTACTAAACATTAAAAAGTGCACAATATATTGTGGCCTTTAATTATTTATCTAAGTTTTGTTGTAGGTAACAGGGAGACGAAAATAGATCTTTGAAAAATCAAGATTACCTAGGCATGACCTAGACCATATATGGTAAACGGAGTGAGGGACTTCATCGGGAACTTGTCTGTACATTAGGAAGCTCAATCATCACTTCACAATATGGGTTGCTGATGAGGACATCCAACCTTGGAGAGTCTACTAGAGACGGGGCCAACGATCTACGGCCATGATCGCGTCGATGTATTTTTGAGTTATTTTATGTATTTGATTTATTTATGCACTTTTTCCATTTTACCCTCACTTGAGGGCCTAGTCAGGTGTAAGCCCTACGGGCATATTGGTCTTTTATTTTCTTTCATTGTATGAGGCTATTTAAAAGCCACTTGCTATTCTTTTGAAACTAATGAAGAATATGATGAGATTTTCTGCACTTGTGTTTTCTTGGTGAGATTTGAGAGTCCTAAGAGAGAGCTTAGGAGAAATCCCTAGGTGAGGGTAACACATCACCCACCAACGGTAGGAAGCGTCCGGGTTCGTGGTTTTATCTTCCTTCCCTTCTTCCCCTCCCCTCCCCTCAACCGCCAGCCATTTCACTCCCTCCTCCCTCCATCGGCTAAACTCCACCATCTCCACACCCAACCGGTCGCCCCTCCTCCCTCTCTCGGCCAAACCCCACCACCTCCCCAACCCAACCCACCCCCTCTTCCTTCCCCAAACCGCCGCCCCAACCCCCAACCTAGCCCTAGCCGCCGGCCTCCTCCTCTTCCTTGCATCCAAAATTCGAATTCCTCTTTACTACTTGCCATGTATTAAACGACTTAGGTTAGGAAATAATTCAATTCAAATTCCAATCAATTTTGAATTTGAAAATTTTCCTAATTTAGGAGGGCCTATTTTAGAAAAGTTACTTAAATTAAATCTAATTAAATTTCTAATTGGATTTAATTTAAACTAATTATTCCTAATTTAAGTTCCCAATTAAGACAAGCATTAATTCCCTTTCCCTAAGCCCTATCCCACCTACCCATGCCATCGGCCCCCTCCCTCTACCCTCTCTCTCTCCCACTTTAAAACTCCTTTCCTACTTGGAGCCTCAATCAACTCTCCCAATTAAGGAGTACTTTCCTTTCTCCCCTCTTATTTGAAATTCAAATTACAAAACCCCAAATCCCTCCTATTAAAATTTGAAATTACTATTTAAGATTTTGGAAACTTCCCCTCCCCTTCCCAATTAATGCCGGCCCCTCCCTCTCCCTCTCCCTCTCCCTCCTCCCTACTCTTTGCTCTTACATGATAATTTCCTCCCAATCCCCACCCCTTTGGGCTAATTTCAGATTTTCAACTATCTGAAAATTGATTTCAGAATCCCTATCGGCATCCTCCCTACCACACTTTCCCAAGAATCTGAAGTCTCATGTTCAACTCTCCTTCTCCATCATATGGCGGATCCTGAACAAGATCACGGGTTTATATACGACGACCAATGCCACATCGACATACTCAATTCACCGTTCTTCGACCTCAACCTGGAAATTGATCAAAATGTCGAGGAATACGTAGAGAGGATCGTCTTCACCCTCGCCGAAGTTATCGACGAACAACTCTTCTCCATCCAGTGGCAGATTGTTTCTAAAACTTGACGAAGGTGAACTCTTCCTTCAATTTTTATCTTCCTAGTCGCTTTCAATTGTGATCTTAATTGAGTCATAAAGTTGTGTTGATTCTCTCCGCTAAGCCTAGTATTTTAGAGATTGAGTGAGTGGATCTATTTTCATAGTGACTAGTCTCATTGTTAACTTAGGGATTTATCGTTGAAAACCTTCCATGTATGCTATGCTTGAGTAATTGAATGTTTTATGATCTTAACTTCTAGTTGTGTAACTTGGCCTAAGCTAATTCATCCTTTTCTTATTTTATTTCGTTGTTTAAATCATTACAAGTCTTTTAATTAATATTGCTCTATAACTTAAAACGTGCAAAATCCTTATTTAACATCGCCTAATCATTTAAGCCCTGCATCAGCTGCCCTCTTACATGCTCTTACTAAGGCTAACTAAAATTTTGAATGGGGATGAAATGGGATGAAATCCTCCAATTATTGAAAGGATCACATAATCACCATGCTAGTCCTTCGTAATTTACAAAGGCCCTTCGAGTGGTAGGCTGGCGCTTAAACTTATGACACTCAAGAAGTAATGATATATGGGAAACCTATAGCATATCACTCTAAGATGTTGTTGGAAGCCCATAAGAATTATCCAACTTATGATGAAGAGTCGTTTTCCCTGCATAAACTAATAGAGCATTTTGAGGCACTATCTCCTAAAGAAAGGGACTAATGCACATTAATCATCAGCCACCTTAGTAACTTCAAACTTAGCCAAAATTATACCGAGCAATGCAAATAGAGTGGACATTATAGATGCAAGACCTGAATTAACTTTTGTACAATGCGAAGTACAAAGGATTATACCTGAGTGATCCAAAGTGCAAGGAAGAATTCAAATTGTTGGAGCAGAATAAGTTAGTGACCTAACATGAAAGATGTCCTCTATTATGGCAGTTCATCGATTGTGCATAACTGTGGTTACTAACATACTCTTGTACAGGACGGGATGCTCACACCTCAAGAGTGGAATAGTGGATGGACATCTTAGAGGAACAATGACTCTCCTTAATATGAAAATGTATATTTATTGGCTGAAAATACACTTAGAAATAATGATTTGTAAATGGTTGCACGTTAAGTAGCACTTCCAAACCAATAAATTGAAAAGTTAGTACACAACACTTAAAGATTTTTACCAATCATGAGAGAACATCTCCGTGAATTTCCTTGTCAAATTACCTAGACTAAAGAAATTAAGATTACCTATTTGCTAAAAAAAAAAATTTTTTTTTAAAAGTACCTATTTGCTAATGTTGACAGGTTTAGCAAATGATTGCATAATCTCATGCAAAAAGAGTTTCATTGGGGAAACAACAACAAAGTTATTCTTTCGAAATGTGTGGAAGCACTATGGCATGCCATCATCCATTATCATAGATTAACATAATCAATTTCCTCACTGAATAATAAAGAACACTCCAGATCAAAGGAAAATAGATTAAAGAGGAGAACTACTTGAACAAAAATGGTGAGAGAATACATTAGAAAGCATCCGCACGCTATAATAAAAGCATTTCCAAAAAAAGTTCTCTAATCAAGGAATACATTTATGAAATCTCAATTTGAGGATGCCTTGGGTTGTACCTCAACATTCCATTTGATTTAGAATTCATGGTTGGAAAATTTAAATAATGGATAAAGAAGGTGCTTGAGATGAAGAAAGGTTGAAGTGACACTAGCAATCTCACAATAAATGAAAAGGTTGAAACATGCACATTATAAAAGAAGTGCATCAAGAGAAGGAGATTTTCAAAGAAGCATACAAGAAGCTTAAGCTAATTAGATATAGTCCTTTTCAGCTAAAGGTCCTACTTACATGCAAATTTAATTTGTAATAAATGTTGGAATCCCTTGATTGTTTGAATCATATTTGCTCAACTACGATGAACAAGGAAGGTACTACCAATTGTAGAAGATATGGAAATTTCACAAGAATTACCTCTATAGAAGAAAGCATCACGGAAAAAAAAAAGTTCATGCATACAAATTGTTGAGAGAATGTGACCATCAAGAGTGCAACAAAAGGATAGAATCAAAATAAAACCAAATGGCACATGTAGGAGAGTGCAAAGAGGAATTCCGACATCTTTGTTCTAATTTCATTAAAAAATGAGATGGTGAGTCATGATCTACGTGACATTCCATACATTAAATCAGAAGATGGCTACTTAGTTTTATTGGGCAAGGATCTACAACAATGAGCTATATCAAATCGCAAGATTTGGCTACTTAGGCTATGGGCACAAATATACATACAAAACAATATGGAAGTAAAGGAAGGTGGCAAAACATCCAGACTAGCCTCTTTGGCAGATAAATTTGTACTAACATCTCTTTCAATGCTCAATCAATGACAAGATTGTATTCCCATGTTTTCTTATAATAAACATTGAACATTTAGGTTAGGTCCCATGATTCTTCTCATCCGATATTATCTACTTG